>VMBQ01005049.1:39823-74141 GCA_007657795.1 Dreissena rostriformis | reverse complement strand
CCAAAATACCCATACCTTGGCAAACCGGAAGTGCTAGACTCGAATTTCCGGCACTGCACATATGAATGCTGACTTTTAAAACAGCATCTCCTTGAAGGTCATTGTTACATACCACCCGGATCTACTTGCCGACTGGCAGCCGCTCTCCGGCGTTGTAGCTGGTCTTTCCGAGAGCAGTTCGTCCGTGATACGGCCGGTAACTCGCCCTACTGAACTTTGAACCCGATGGGATCAAACAGTCTGAGGAAAAATAAGTATGCGTCTCGCAATGGGAAAACGGTGTTTAATGCATTTGCGTAAAGTGTCGTTCCAGATTAGCCTTTGCAGTTCGCACAAGCTTATTAGGGACGACAGTTGTGGTGTAAACTGGATTTTTGCTTAAAAAAGACGAAAGGAACCATAAAGCGGAAAGTGTCGTCCCCCATTAACCGGTGCATACTGCACAAGCTAATCCGCGATGACACTTTACGCAATCAATAGCACGAATACTATTTTTATTAAGACAAAAATAACACAGTCTGATAAGGCCTTTTTAGTAACATGCACCAATGTTTTAATTTTACAAAATGTGTTATGTACAATTTCAATTGAGTCAATATATTCGTATCCCCATATTTGTGATTCATAACATAGAGTCGGTTTTATCAGACTACCGATCAAGAACAATAATTCTTTAATCGGAAAATACCCAAATTATTTTTTATTATTGTAAAAAGCAAAACTTGCTTTTTGTTCTTGTGCACTTGGCTTTTTATGTGAAGCGTTCCGAGATAATGTCGGTGTAAACAGTAATTCCATGTATTTATAAATAGAGGTAATATTTATTCGCGTGCCACGGAAACTCGTAATGTCATTAAGCTCCACCTTTTCTAAATACAATAATTTCAGTTTTATGGAGATTAATTTCCATTACAGTTAAGGTACACAATTCGTCAATAACGTGTACAGATGTATAACATAATTCGTTTGAGCCTCGGCCTGAGATAACAGAGCTAAATGTTTGGACGTCAAGTGTCGTCCCATATGAGCATATGAAGTCCGCACAGGCTAATCCGGGACGACACTTTCCACTTGCACGGTATATTTCGTTTAAATGTAGTCTTTTATTAGCGAAAATCCAGTTTAGGTTAAAAGTGTCGTCTGTAATTAGCCTGTGCGGACTACATAGTCTAACCTGAACCAAAGCTTCATACACATGCATTAAAACCCGTTTTCCCAGAACGAGGCACATTTATAAAGTGAAATACTATACTTTCTTACCTTCCGCTAAACTCGTCGAAGCACAGGCTAGAGCGATTATAAACTCTCCCCACATGTTGTTTTAATGTTTGAGGTTAAATGACTGACACAGTTTCGCTCGTGTTTTTATACGGACCGAATGCATCCAAAGTGATTGTCGCTACGTCAAGTGTTGCTCTTTAACATAAGTATGCATTTTATCTTGATGAAGAAAACTCGCAGTAAAAATGAACTTCGTTCCGAAAACTCTTGGCTTTATGCATATGCTTGAAGTGTCATCCAAGATTAGCCTATGCAGTCCACACAGGCTAATCTGGGACGACACTTTCCGTCTAAACTGGATTTTCTTTGGGAAGAAGAGACTTCATTTAACCAAAAAATCAATAAAGCGGAAAGTGTCGTCTCTGATTAGCCTGTGCGGATTTTACAGGCTAATATGGGAAGATACTTTACTAACATGTTTTTAGCTCCGTTTTCCCCGAACGAGGTTCATATGTCTACTTCGATCAACAATATACACTTAACAAACTTTTTTTAGGAGTGTTATAGCGTCTTACTAATCCTGATTTCATTGAACATCCGTTATTAAAAGTGTTTCAGACATTGCTGTACAATTGACCTATGTTTCATAATTCATAGATACCAATAATTCTGGTTTGTCCTGAATTGTCCAGTTTAACGTGTTTTCGGAATTGCGCGATTTTAACAATGGTTCGCGGTTGCCAAGAATCATNCAGAGATGACGTTTGAATAATTCCTCAAACGTCATTTTGGTATGTTAACATATTAATTATTTATAAAATATGATTGGTTCTTTAAACTGATAAATCAAGCATTTGATTCTCAACAAACAAACTAATACATTACATTTGAAACTACATTGTAGGTGAACACAATGCATGTTGTTAGCATATTTATTTAACTGAATATATTTCTTTGTTTTTCTAGTAACAAAATACAACACTTTCTCAAAATGAAAAGTAAATATTCTATTGGTGTTGTCAGAAAACAATATTTACATATTAATCTCCTTGATCTACATGTATACTGTGAAATAAAATACTCACCATTTTGAGTACTTTTTTCTTTTTTCTCTATTTTCTCCGACGTCATCGTTGCCCTATGTGTTTTTGTTATTGAAGCCGTAGTCGTTGTTGTCGGCCTAAGTGTGGTGGTTGTTGTTGGTGTTGTGGATGTGGTGGTTGTTGTGGGTTTGGTTGGTGTTGTCGATGTGGTGGTTGTTGTGGATGTGGTGGTTGTTGTGGTTGTTGTAGGAGGTGTTGTTGTTGTAGGTGTGGTGGTTGTTTGTGGTGTTGTGGTTGTTGTGAGTGTGATGGTCGTTGAAGATTCAGTGGTTGTGGTTGATGTGGTGGTTGTTGTAGATGTGGTGGTTGTTGTGGGGATTGTGGTTGTTGTAGGTGTGGTGGTTGTTGAAGGTGTGGTTGTTGTTGTAGGTGTTGTGGTTGTTGTAGGTGTGGTGGTTGTTGGTGGTGTTGTGGTTGTTGTGAGTGTTGTTGTTGTTGTGGGTGTGGTTGTTGTATGTGGTGAGGTGGTTGTTGTAGATGTAGTGGTAGTTTTTAGTGTAATGGTTGGTGTGGTGGTTGTTGTTGGTGTTGTGGTTGTTGTGGTTGTAGTGGTTGTTATAGGTGTGGTGCTTGCTTCAAGTGTGGTTGTTGTTGTGTCTGTGGTGGTAGGAACGCAAATGATGTCGGCTGACGTCCATTTGCCGTCAACGCACGGGACGTTGGACGAAGTCCCATGCTTATCGAATCCTGCTTTACACGTATAATTGACAACAGTCTTGGTGGGGAAATGTTATTTGGGCGTGATTCTTTCGGAGGCTGCAGCATTCTCAACCCACTGGGGCGCTTCGCACCGTTCATATTCTAAAATTGAACCGTGCTCTGTGAAAACGGGGCTTAATGCATTAGCGTAGAGTTTCGTCTCACATTAGCGTGTGTAGTCAGCACAGGCTAATCACGGACGATACCTTCCGCTGTAATTGTATTTTTCGTTTAGAGAAAGTCTCTTCTTAACGAAAATCCACTTTAGGCGGAATGTGTCGTCTATGGTTAGCCTGTGCGGACTGCACACGTTTAACTGGGAAACTGGGAGGACACTTAACGCACATGCATTTAACCACGTTTCCACAGAGCAATTATCAATAATAAATATGTATAGCGTTTAAGTCAATACATCTATTAACTAATCATTTCGTGTGACAGATGATATCCTTTAAATACAGTCTTATTAAATGAAAACTATAAGCATGTTCTGCTATTTCTGTGGATATATACTGTTTGCAAATTAAGTGGGTTATTCCAAGATCGAGTTATACCCGCTTAAAGTTACAGAGACAAAATGACAAACACAAAATATGATTAAAAAAAAGCTTTGCCCAACACATTATTCCAACATATCCATACCTTGGCAATCCGGAAGTGCTGGACTCCAAGTTCCGGCGCTGCACAAATGATTGCTGACGTTATACACAGCGTCCCCTCGACGGTCCTTGTTACATACCACCCGGATCAACGTGTCGACACGCAGACGGTCTCCGGCGCTGTAGCTGGTCTTTCCGTGATACGACCGATAACTCGCACTGCTGAACTGCGATCCCGATGAGATCGCACAGTCTAAGGAAAGATAAGTATGAGCCTGGCTCTGTGAAAACGGTGTTTAATCCATTTGCGAAGAGTGTCGTCCCAAATTAGCCTGTGAAGTCCGAAAACGAAAACTACCATAAAAGCGGCGAGTGTCTTCCCTGATTTACCTGTGCGGACTGCACAAGCTTATGCACGACGACACTTAACGCACATGCGTTTAACCCCGTCTTCCCAGAGCGAGGCACATTTATAAAGTGAACTTCTTAAGTTTCTCACCTTTCGCTAGAATCTCCGAAGCACAAACTAGAGCAAGTATTAACTGTCCCCACATGTTGCTTAAATGTTTGAGGTTAAATGACTGACACAGTTGCGCTTCTGTTTTTATACCGACCTATTGAATCATGCCAAAGTGATTGTCGCTCAGTCAAGTGTTACGTGCTCTTTAAGTGCTCGTAATTATGCGTTTTATCTGGATGAATCTGACTCGGAGGAAATATGAGCTTCGTTCTGGGAAAACTGGGCGTAATGCATGTGCGTAAAGTGTTGTCCCAGATAAGCCTCTGCAGTCCGCACAACTGGATTTTCCTGTAGAAAAGACTTCCTTTTAACGAAAAATTCCATAGCAGCGGAAAGTGTAGTCCCTGATTCGCCTGTCTGGGACGACACTTTACGTACATGCTTTAATCACCGTTTTTTCAGAACGAGGCTCATATTTGTACTTCGATCAACAATATACGCTCGTTATACTCCCTTTGTTGACGTATTATAGCGTCTTGCTCATCCTGATTGCACTGTAAATCCAGTATTGAACTAGTGTTCAGAAATTGCTGTACATTTGAACTGTGGTTCATGGTTACCAAGAATCATCGTTTGTCATTAATTTGTCGAGACGCCACTTCCTCAGTTTGATCAATACGTTTCTCGTCCATATATTGTCTTCGGACCGGCATTACGTGTATTCACGTGTTTCATTGTTTCAATTATACACAACGGAAGTATGCAATTATTTTGTATTACTCATGAATATGATCCTTGAATAAAGGACATCTGAAACATGCCAAGAATCTTATAAGAATTATTGCAATCAACTTATAATTGAGAATACATTCAAAATACAGAATGCCATTTTGCTAAATCAAAATTGTAGTGTATGTTATTGTTTGTTCGCCCGATGTTTAATAGATACGGACTCAATGATATTGACACTAGGAAGGACCTGAAGGGTGAAGAACCATACTGCTCACAAATAATATGTGTTCACATCTGTGAAAAATGTGGTCATTATCAACATATAATCCAAACGTAGATAATTATTATAAAAATCTATAAAGTTTGTGAGCGAAACTATATTGTGACAGGGCGGCTGAAGGTTTGTTTATTCATTAACCCATAGGATGCTTGTATACTTCAATGTGGTTGATAGAGAATTTTCAGTGAATTAAAACTGATAATTCACTGTTTCAAACAGTGCAATTTAACAGTGAAAATTATCGATTATTTTCATTGTTTTACCGGAACTATTTTTGGCAAAAATACAAAAATAATCATTTGTTAGCATTAAATAAAAAGAAATGTTGTTGGATTCGGTGGAATATAGATTTTAATTTACTCGTGATCATTGAAAAATGTATTATTTGAGATCACTCGTGAATTAAAATCGATATTTCACCAAATCCAACAAATATCCTCTATATTATCATATGAAATTTATATATTTTAAAAGTGCTCGAATGACAACAGTTTGTTTCACATCAGCATGTTTAGCATTGGAAAACACGCAATACAGTTAAGTCAAAGAATTAGTCCATCGACATCGAGGCCGATTGTAAAGCACTGCTATCTGCACTGCAACAGTCACTGACCGTTACGCTATCAATATTTCGTTATTTTGTTACGTTATGTTTACGAAGTATCGTTGAAAATCGGGCTCCATTCATGAGTAGTGTTGAGTAAGAGGCTTCGAGAGTATATACACCCTGAGCTTGAAGTCTTTACAAATCAGGTACATAAATAAATAACACGAATCTTTGTACCAGATACGTTTATATATGCGGAGCACCATTGTCGAAGATCACAACAATATTTCTTAAGATAGTATAGCGAAGAAATGAGTATTTTCATTATTAAAGCTGCTAAAGCATTTTTACAATAATTAAAACACGAGTAATATAAATGATAACGACGAGCTTTTCACTGTGTTTCAGGCTCTGATATTGGGTCAGGGACAATCAGCACTTGACGATGTGTTCCAACAAGTACAGGAGGAATATGACGGTAACATATATGCATGTACACAAGTATTTTATATGTGTACACTCTAATACTATTTTTTTGTACACACTTATAGTATGTATATACATAGTTATATTATTTATGTCTATGGTATTGGAAAATTAATCAATATTTCAAATGGTGTATATTGACTTTGAAATGCGATCAAATGTACTATTATCCTTTCAAATTATGTTTGTTATGTTTATGTTTTGTTAAATTATGTTCTTGACCTTTATCAAATAAACAACTATTACTGTTCAATAATGTCACTACCCGATAGCACAATTTTAGCTCCGCCCATTTTTTTGATTATCACGCTACTCCGCGTTAACTGACTTAATTCACGCCCACTTGGAACTATATTTCGAAGAAAAGTCGTTAACAAAGTAAAAACAAATCCAACAGCGTTATTGAATAAGGGACATTTTGATTTCAACAGTTCTGACGAAAAAATAAACAAATGGCTCCAACATGTAACATACATGAACACTTAACATAAATCGTACTCAACTAGTTAATTTCAAAACAAATATGTGACATCAACATCGATTAAGGGCACGAGGTTTTTACGTCTTCTTTAACTGAAATGGCGTACTTATTTGTAAATTCCAACTTTGAGCTTGTAGTGACAAAATTACATCTCTTGTCTGCTGTGTAAAAACCCCGGTAGTACATTTTATACGACTAGCAGGTGACATACAGGAAAAACGATGTCTTTTGAAGTTCACTCTGCTCCTCACTGATTCATTATTGAAGTCTATAAAAATATTAAAAATTAAACACGTTTACAATCTTTAAATTAAAAACTATGTAAACTTAAGTACAATACATGAATTATAATATATATCATTTACAATAACATGTGCACACAGATCATCATCATGTGTAAGTCCTGCAATGAATAACGTCTGTATCAGTGATCTTATTTGATACAATATCAAATGATGATTGTAATATTAATACCGTTCTTCAAATATGAAATTGTCTGGAAATGTGAAAATGAAAACAAAGAATGAATGTCAACAATAAATCATTTAAATACACAAATAAAACCTCGAATCCTTGTAAATCACTTATATAGTTATCGACTTAACCCAGAGAGATTATAACTCGCTGATGAATGCAGTCATCAGCCGAAGTAAGGCTGGTGTTTATTACTGATGTACTACCTTCAGTACTTGGCCAATCTTTATGGAAATGTACACATATGTTCCTTAAAAGGTTCTCTACCAAACATGTGAATATGGACACTGGACACTTTGGCTACCATAACTTGAAACTAAAATATGTTTTGAAGCCATTTCCGTGTAATCAATCAATTACCAACACATTTCCGTATTGCAAAATAGCCCATGGCCAAACAAAATGTTTAAAATTTCCGCTAAGTGCACAAAACACCAGCTTGAACTAAAAAAGAACGGGTATAGCACACTATATTTTTAATATGATGGCTAAATATTCAAATTGCGTTACACAGGTGTTCAGTATGGGATTCTCTGCAAATTATTGTGAATCGGCTCTACTGAAAATGTTGGTCGCATAAGCTTCAACAAATATTCATCCTTTTTACATACTGAACGTCAAACTCCCATTCTGGTTAACGATTAGCAACGTTCACATCCGACTTTAATGTGGGTTCCTCATTGGTCTCTTTGAGCGCTTTAAAATTGTTTGAGACATTTACTTTTGTGTTGTTAAGACATATGAAATGTTTTACTTTTTCAACAAAACTGATATATTTTCAGACAAGATGAAAAATACAGCATCTGGACGTAGTGTGCAATCAGGCAACACGACATAAAAAGCAAAGTATCACGTAGTTTTTTCATGCCACGTAACTGTCCCATTAATTTAAATTGTCCGACACTTAACTATACTATCTAGTATTGCATTAATGTTTATGTTTTTATTTCTGTCTGCATGCAGGCAAATGCATACGTTGTGTTTGGAATTAATTTTGGGCTAAGTGTAAGGTTAGGATAGCATAATGTTTAACACCACATGTTGTGCATTTCCCGTTCCAAATCAATGGCCGCAGCTTGTTTCATCTATATGTTTCGTGTCTTGATTGACACATGTATATTGCCTTGAAATGTACAGACAATACACTTTTTTCATAAATTAAAAACAAAACTAGCGCATTATAACACAATTGTCTTTTCTGATTATGTTTGCGGACTTTCATTATTCCTATACTATTATATTATGTTTGTTAAAGCAAACTGGTGTCGGTATAGCATGAAGGACAGCAACAGAAAGCTGGTGAAGCTGCATTACTATATGGTGATAGACGAGAGAACATACGAAGATGCTTTGTCTTTCGCATGAGACGTTAAACCGAGGTGCAGTGTACTAGGTGCTATACACCGGGCACTAAAAGTATGGCGTACCATTTGGGTCAAAAGTCAACAAGACCTANACAAAACTAGCGCATTATAACACAATTGTATTTTCTGATTATGTTTGCGGACTTTCATTATTCCTATACTATTATATTATGTTTGTTAAAACAAACTGGTGTCGGTATAGCATGAAGGACAGCAACAAAAAGCTGGTGAAGCTGCATTACGATATGGTGATAGACGAGAGAACATACGAAGATGCTTTTAGGTAACTTATCAAATTTCGTAGTAGAAAACAGAAACATATTTGATCCCATCACATTCTTAAAGTATAAAGTTTATTAATTATTTTGAGTCTTTTTAACAATTTTTAGGAAGGAATATTATTTCGAACACGAGGGTTCGTGCCAGATACATAGCGTTGTTGGTCAGACTGCAAATCGACGAAGACGAGCAGCATCGAAATGCGAGGAAAGCCGCTGGCCCCTTGAAATACCGTACGAGATAGAGGAAGGCTTTGGTATGATCGTCTAAGATGACATCGAAGGTCTTGTACAATGCAATGGTTCATACGTTAAAATATACATTTTAACACATTCTTTAATCCCAAATTATAGCTCCAACAAGATATTTTTCAAATACAAATATTTTTCGAGTTGTCCTTGACGAATATTTTATTAGGTTATGATTAAATGTTTTATGTTTAAATACCTTTTGCTATTATCATGGTATTGTGCTACCATACGGCCAGATGCACTCATTTGATTTTAAACTCAATGGCGCTTTATTAACAGAAAAACACAACAAACAAAACCAATTTTTGTTTGAAAAATAGCTCATACACCATGACAAGTTTATAGCTAATACAAATATATATCCAACTTGAATTTCAGAACATTTTTAGACATATACATCGACTCTCTTGAGGATTATTTAAAGGACATTTGTTATTGACCTGAGTGTTTTAATTGAAGGTGCCCCTGAAACCCGAACCATTATGAAGGCAATGGAAGACTGGAGCAGATACACGTGCTTGCACTTCGTACACAGGACAGACCAATACGACCGTATCATATTCAGTCCTGTTGAATAGTGGGCAGTTTCATATAAATATTGTATGCTCATATAAATAATATACTTAGTACTAACTACCGATATTCATGCTTTCTTTTTGAGGTGATAATTAGATTTTCTTTTACGTTTTGTTTCTTTCAAAAAGTGTGAATTAGCACCACAAATACTCGACATCAATTACTGGTTGTCCAACAGGTAAAAAGAAAACAAAAACACATCAACTGCCGTTACACTTTCTGCTGTTATGGAATATTTTGTTTAAAGGAAGTCTCTTTTAAACGAAAATCCAGTTTAGGTGAAAAGTGTCGTCCCTTAAACGTCTGTGCCGACTGCACAAGCTAATACAGGGCGACACTTTACGCACATACATTGAGCCAAGTTTTTCCAGAACGAGGCTAATTTGTATCTATAACTTTGCCCTTTTTTTCCATTCAGCGTCTGCGAGTCATATGTTGGGAGGATAATAGGACCACAATACATCTCCCTGGATCCGCAACAGTGTACGACGGTGAATATAGATTACATGGGCGTCACTATGGCAATAAAGGGCTCTTTGTTAGTCAGTTACCAGATTCAGTGGTCGAATATTCCCAATATTTCTTCCGGCAAAATAATTGGTCTGCCTTTGACACATGATAGTTAACAATTGCATTTCGCCATGAATACTTGTTGCTATCGTGTTTTTTGCTGATCTCAATATGATAATAAACGTCAAACGGCAATGAAAACGGTTGATCAAAGATTGTATTATACTTGTGTATGGTGATTGGCAAGAATGTCGTAAGTGTTTTAGTATACGCAGTTGCAAATCATTCAAACATATATATAAAATGCGTGTGTGTGGCCCTCGTCGACCACACATTTATGTTTGACATGCAACTTTCCATTATTTAACACGATTTATGTTGTATATGCATATGTATTGAACTATACATGTATTACGACATAATATTTTACATGCAGTTGTCATTTTGTACACGATATTGACACATAAATTGCCTTTGCCACAAACTGCTTTAATTCAGTTGTCCATTTATTTAAAGACATTGACATCATGTATGTCCTCTATGAGAAACAGTCCAATCTTTTCACGTCGTATTTGCCATGATAAATACTTCAGTTTCAAATTGCTTCAACTCATCATTCTCTTAGACATTCGATAAGCAAACGGACTCAATCATTGCCTCATTTATAAGCTAACATTTAATTTTTAACATTTTTGCAGTTGCCGATCGTTTTACACGAGATTGGGCACGCCATCGGCCTATACCATGAGCACACGAGGGCAGACCGGGACAATTACGTCACTGTGAACTATGAAAACATTAACCAGGATTTCCACTACAACTGTGACAATTCAACACGGACCAATATCTTGATTTTAACAAGACGTATGACTATCACAGCATCATGCATTACGGCAAAAATGTAAGTATCCGGACAGAAAATAAAGAGGTTCTACTCTTTGGTCCTACGTGTTTAAGTGTTACCTAAAGAAAGAGCTAATTATGTCAGTCACTGTTTGTTGCCCGTCATTGTCGTCAAATATTATATTCTCTGAAACCTTTAGCATATTTTAACCAAACACGAATGACCCTTCAACAAATATCGTCAAATATTTTGAATAGCAAATAAACATTTTAAAAGGGTCTTAAAAATATTTTAAGAATACTGATCATTGGATGAAGAACGTAGACATGTTTTAACATTCATGAGCAGAAACATGATGTGGATGATTTTGTATTGTGGATACGTTTCAAGAAGAAAACATACACATATTATCAGGTCGTGCAAGTAAGTTGGCTTTGACGGAAGCTTATTTGTTGTACATATTTATAGAACACCTATAAATTTCAGTTTTTTGCCAAGCTACGTAATGCTACTTCGTTGGAACCGACAGACGAAGAGTATATGGATATTATTGGAAAAGCACACTGCCCCAGCTTCCATGATGTACAAATTGTGAACGACATATATAATTGTAAAGGTTGGAATTTGTTTTCATTCGGAAATTTAGCTGCCAGTATTTCCAAAAAAGTCAGAATTTTCACCATCGATTGTTTTTCGTGCTTAAAAAAAAATAGTTTTATGCATGTTTAGGAAAATATTTCAAAATGATATGACAGTTTTGGGATCAATTTATCTATAAAGGTTATATCAATAGGTCATTTAAAACGAACCTTTGAGCTTAATAGGCTCTAATTACAACTTGGATAAAAAGAAATGTTTACGTGATTTGTTGCTTAAATAAGTATTGAACGATGGGTTACCAACAAATATGCCCTTCTTCCCGGATCGTACGTCTCGTGCGTGCTTTCTAGCAAACAGATCGGCATCATACATTCACATAAATCAAGTTTTGCTCAATGCAGTTGTTGGTATGTTTTTTGTGCACAGGTATGTCGACTTCTTGATTGAGAAAAAAAAAAAAAATAATGATCTAAGTTTGAGAAACAAAAAGTGTTAATGTGTCTGAACCCGCCGATACTCTTAAAAAGATCAAACTGCTTGGTATTTTTTGCACGTAATCCGTGTTTTTAAGCAAATCTTTTTGAGTTAAAAAACACAACTACATTTGATAATACAGTGTGCAAGTTACACATATATTATTATTATTGGAAGAAGAATGAGCAACATCCCCATTTAATATTTAATTCATTCCTTATTACAATAATTCTTTATTATTAATGTTGTAACCACGTTGTATTGACCAACTGGAATTTCGACAAACGTTTTTTTTTCCCTTTTCTTGACCTTCTGTGCATACCTGCTATTGTAGAGAATTGTGCTGACGTAGAATGCCCGAAGGAGGCTTTTGTGGGGAAAAACTGCGAATGCTTCTGCCAAGGACCTCCTAAAGATCCAGTTCAACGATGCAACAGCCCGAAAAGTATGGGCGCAACGGTTAAAACCATTTAAATGTCCTTAAAATCGCAATAGCATTCCTTATTTCACATTTTTTTTTGGTTTTCAAAAACTGTGGGTTACTGTAAAAGAATAACACACATTCTGCGTTCCAATCCGAACATAACTATCGAATTAACCTATGAATATTTCGCAAATATTGGATGACATACGACTTTAATTAGCATGTGTTCGTTCGACTTTTTTGCCCTAGCTTTAGATTTAATAGCGTGTTAACAGGTTTAGTTTAAGTAGCAGTATGTATGTTATATGCGAGACAGATGTGTTGGCAGTAACCACTGATTCAAATATCGAGCAAGTGCAAACAAACAAAGTTCCAACTTCACATCAAACTCATTCTACACAAAGCTATAAAGCGAGTGTTGAGTTGAATTTTTCTTTTTAAAGCGTTCATATAAACATCATAGTTTACTAGCTACTGTCAAACGCATTTTGGGTATTACCTTATATTTATTACATGTATGTAATGTTATACACATGTGTTGTTTTTCTCTCAAAAATTAAACGTTTGTATCCTTTCATAACATATAAATCTGTCACATTGAACATATTTTTTTTTTTTTTTATCTTTTAGAAATGACATTAGTATTCTGTAAAGCCCCAGATATTGACCTGGCCACCAACTGGGGTTTCTCAATCGGAAAGGTAGAACTGTCGCTTCTGACTGGTACTCGGTACCCAGACGGAACTGTTCTCACAGTGCAGATACCCCGGTGCTCCGAACATGGGACAGGGAACTATACCTGTCTAGACGGCCAATGGGTGGCCAATGTTATCTGCAAACAAGGAAATGTCCAATTAAGAGAATCATCTACCGAATACTGCACAGGAAATCAGCCAAAAAGTAAATAATCGGAATCTATATACGTCTTGGAATATAATTATTATATATNTACATCTCCCTGGATCCGCAACAGTGTACGACGGTGAATATAGATTACATGGGCGTCACTATGGCAATAAAGGGCTCTTTGTTAGTCAGTTACCAGATTCAGTGGTCGAATATTCCCAATATTTCTTCCGGCAAAATAATTGGTCTGCCTTTGACACATGATAGTTAACAATTGCATTTCGCCATGAATACTTGTTGCTATCGTGTTTTTTGCTGATCTCAATATGATAATAAACGTCAAACGGCAATGAAAACGGTTGATCAAAGATTGTATTATACTTGTGTATGGTGATTGGCAAGAATGTCGTAAGTGTTTTAGTATACGCAGTTGCAAATCATTCAAACATATATATAAAATGCGTGTGTGTGGCCCTCGTCGACCACACATTTATGTTTGACATGCAACTTTCCATTATTTAACACGATTTATGTTGTATATGCATATGTATTGAACTATACATGTATTACGACATAATATTTTACATGCAGTTGTCATTTTGTACACGATATTGACACATAAATTGCCTTTGCCACAAACTGCTTTAATTCAGTTGTCCATTTATTTAAAGACATTGACATCATGTATGTCCTCTATGAGAAACAGTCCAATCTTTTCACGTCGTATTTGCCATGATAAATACTTCAGTTTCAAATTGCTTCAACTCATCATTCTCTTAGACATTCGATAAGCAAACGGACTCAATCATTGCCTCATTTATAAGCTAACATTTAATTTTTAACATTTTTGCAGTTGCCGATCGTTTTACACGAGATTGGGCACGCCATCGGCCTATACCATGAGCACACGAGGGCAGACCGGGACAATTACGTCACTGTGAACTATGAAAACATTAACCAGGATTTCCACTACAACTGTGACAATTCAACACGGACCAATATCTTGATTTTAACAAGACGTATGACTATCACAGCATCATGCATTACGGCAAAAATGTAAGTATCCGGACAGAAAATAAAGAGGTTCTACTCTTTGGTCCTACGTGTTTAAGTGTTACCTAAAGAAAGAGCTAATTATGTCAGTCACTGTTTGTTGCCCGTCATTGTCGTCAAATATTATATTCTCTGAAACCTTTAGCATATTTTAACCAAACACGAATGACCCTTCAACAAATATCGTCAAATATTTTGAATAGCAAATAAACATTTTAAAAGGGTCTTAAAAATATTTTAAGAATACTGATCATTGGATGAAGAACGTAGACATGTTTTAACATTCATGAGCAGAAACATGATGTGGATGATTTTGTATTGTGGATACGTTTCAAGAAGAAAACATACACATATTATCAGGTCGTGCAAGTAAGTTGGCTTTGACGGAAGCTTATTTGTTGTACATATTTATAGAACACCTATAAATTTCAGTTTTTTGCCAAGCTACGTAATGCTACTTCGTTGGAACCGACAGACGAAGAGTATATGGATATTATTGGAAAAGCACACTGCCCCAGCTTCCATGATGTACAAATTGTGAACGACATATATAATTGTAAAGGTTGGAATTTGTTTTCATTCGGAAATTTAGCTGCCAGTATTTCCAAAAAAGTCAGAATTTTCACCATCGATTGTTTTTCGTGCTTAAAAAAAAATAGTTTTATGCATGTTTAGGAAAATATTTCAAAATGATATGACAGTTTTGGGATCAATTTATCTATAAAGGTTATATCAATAGGTCATTTAAAACGAACCTTTGAGCTTAATAGGCTCTAATTACAACTTGGATAAAAAGAAATGTTTACGTGATTTGTTGCTTAAATAAGTATTGAACGATGGGTTACCAACAAATATGCCCTTCTTCCCGGATCGTACGTCTCGTGCGTGCTTTCTAGCAAACAGATCGGCATCATACATTCACATAAATCAAGTTTTGCTCAATGCAGTTGTTGGTATGTTTTTTGTGCACAGGTATGTCGACTTCTTGATTGAGAAAAAAAAAAAAAATAATGATCTAAGTTTGAGAAACAAAAAGTGTTAATGTGTCTGAACCCGCCGATACTCTTAAAAAGATCAAACTGCTTGGTATTTTTTGCACGTAATCCGTGTTTTTAAGCAAATCTTTTTGAGTTAAAAAACACAACTACATTTGATAATACAGTGTGCAAGTTACACATATATTATTATTATTGGAAGAAGAATGAGCAACATCCCCATTTAATATTTAATTCATTCCTTATTACAATAATTCTTTATTATTAATGTTGTAACCACGTTGTATTGACCNAAGATAGGTATATCCCAATAGGTGACGATGGCCGATATGGACCGATTTATTGAAAAGCATATTTATCATTAAATTTAAATTAAATAATACATATCGAAAAGGTCAAGCACATTATTTGAAGTTCTTTTTCCCCGGCACTGTTCTCGAACGTGCGTAGGTTCCTTTTTTTCTGACGAATCGCCTCAGTGCCGTTGTGTATGATTAAAACACAAGTTCTGTTTTGTATTATCTAGATCGCTGTGTGTACAACACGTCCCGATATTACCTCAAAAACGAACATTACTGCGGACGGAGTCCATGAGTATAAATAAACACAAGTTCTGTTTTTATCTAGATCGGTGTGTGTTAGACAAGTCCCGATATGACTTCAAACCGAAAGTTACTGCGGACGGTTTCTATAAGTAAATAAACACAAGTTCTGTTTTTATCTAGATCGGTGTGTGTTGGAAAGGACCCGATATGACATCAAACCGAATATTACTGCGGACGGAGTTTATGTGTATACATAAACACACGTTCTGTGTTTATCTAGATCGGTGTGTGTTAGACTGGACCCGAAATGTCTTCAAACCGGACATTACTGCGGACAGAGTCTATGTGTATAAATAAACATAAGTTCTGTTTTTATCTAGATCGGAGTGTGTTAGAGAGAACCCGATATGACTTCAAACCGAATATTACTGCGGACGCAGTCTATGTGTATAAATAAACATAAGTTCTGTTTTTATCTAGATCGGTGTGTGTTAGACAGGCCCCGATATGACCTCAAACCGAACATCACTGCGGACGGATTCTATGTGTATAAAAAAACACAAGTTCTGTTTTTTATCTAGATCAGTGTGTGTACGACAGGAGCCGATAAGACTTCAAACCGAACATTACTGCGGACGGAGTCTATGTGTATAAATAAACACAAGTTCTGTGTTTTATCTAGATTGGTGTGTGTTAGACATGCGCTGATATGACTTCAAACCGAACATTACTGCGGACGGAGTCTATGTGTATAAATAAACACAAGTTCTGTTTTTTTCTAGATCGGTGTGTGTACGACACGTCCCGATATGACTTCAAACCGAACATTACTGCGGACAAAGTTGGCCCAACCACGGAATAGGTCAACACGGGCAAACACGTAAGCATTACTTCAGTGTACGAGTTTCCTTAAATTTCTTTGAGTCTCTATAACTCAGTGCCTACATAATTGTAGATTCCCAAACAGATTTGGCGGAATAGAAATATTTGGGTCCACATGTATACATCTTTTATTTATTCCCATTATCTTAACAATCCCTTTTTCAATAAATTAATATAATTATTCTTCATTTCAGGAAATAAGTTTCAAAGGCCATTTTCGCAATAAATTTAATTATTTTACGTTTATTGTGTTTACCACTTTAATCAGATGACTAGTTCAACTTTAATATATTATAGGAAGATAACACAATGACATCACTGCAATGAAGACAGTCTTTACGATTGATACACTGAGAAGTTGTCATATTGACATTGCGTTAAGACCTATGTACTTAGTAAACAGGAATCAAAGGTCTATTCTGCTTTTTATTTTTCCTTTCCTAGGTGCACGTAGAGTGCGTTGCACCAAACGGGATCCCGACTTATGATTCTGAATGCACAGATTCATATTGGGTTCCAGAATTGCCGAATTGTGATGCAGGTAAACATATGCAGTCATGCTGTTTAAACAAAACAAATTAAAGTACAAATATAAATCAACATCAATATTAACATGTATTTTCAATAATCGTTCGTTAATTGGCTGTATATTGTAAAAAAGCAAATACCAACAAAAGAGATTCAACGGTGGATTACACGATAGAGAGTACCCACACAAATATTCATTTCTTTTAAATTCAAACGTTTTTCATATAAAGATTGAACAATATTGAAGTCCAGCAAAATTATACCCTTTAGTAATAACCTGTCAAGACCAAACCTCAGCGGTAGATTTAACGTTTGAGGAGTTGTTAAAAAGATAAGTCATAGTTACTAACCGGAGCAAACCTTTTATACAGCGGTATAATGAATAATTCTACAACCAAAAAAACAACCATATGACTGACGTCCTAATTTCGAATTTTGTGGTAGATTGGACGATTGAGATTTTCATAACGAAATTCTAATCCATAGTACATACCTCTACATTCTAAACCTTTTAAGGGATAAATATTAAGTTTGAGAACTAACAACAACGTTGACGATCTTTTCAAAGCAAAGGTTATAGTTAGTATATTACCATAGCACAGCTTCAANCACAAGTTCTGTTTTTTTTTTAGATTGGTGTGTGTTAGACAGGCCCCAATATGGCCTCAAACCGAACATTGCTGCGGACGGAGTCTATGTGTATAAATACACACAAGTTCTGTTTTTATCTAGATCGGTGTGTGTACGACACGTCCCGATATGACTTCAAACCGAACATTACTGCGGACAAAGATGGCCCAACCACGGAATAGGCCAATACGGGCAAACACGTAAGCATTACGTCAGTGTACGAGTTTCCTTAAATTTCTTTGAGTCTCTATAACTCAGTGCCTACATAATTGTAGATTCCCAAACAGATTTGGCGGAGTAGAAATATTTGGGTCCACATGTATACCCCTTTTATTTATTTCCATAATCTTAACAATCCCTTATTCAATAAATTATTATAATTATTCTTCATTTCAGGAAATAAGTTTCAAAGGCCATTTTCGCAATAAATTTAATTATTTTACGTTTATTGTGTTTACCACTTTAATCAGATGACTAGTTCAACTTTAATATATTATAGGAAGATAATACAATGACATCACTGCAATGAAGACAGTCTTTACGATTGATACACTGAGAAGTTGTCATATTGACATTGCGTTAAGACCTATGTACTTAGTAAACAGGAATCAAAGGTCTATTCTGCTTTTTATTTTTCCTTTCCTAGGTGCACGTAGAGTGCGTTGCACCAAACGGGATCCCGACTTATGATTCTGAATGCACAGATTCATATTGGGTTCCAGAATTGCCGAATTGTGATGCAGGTAAACATATGCAGTCATGCTGTTTTAACAAAACAAATTAAAGTACTAATATAAAGCAACATCAATATTTACATGTATTTTCAATAATCGTTCGTTAATTGGCTGTATATTGTAAAATAGCAAATACCAACAAAAGAGATTCAACGGTGGATTACAAGATAGAGAGTACCCACACAAATATTCATTTCTTTTAAATTCAAACGTTTTTCATATAAAGATTGAACAATATTGAAGTCCAGCAAAATTATACCCTTTAATAATAACCTGTCAAGACCAAATCTCAGCGGTAGATTTAACGTTTGAGGAGTTGTTAAAAAGATAAGTCATAGTAACTAACCGGTAACTATACAGCGGTATAATGAATAATTCCACAACCAAAAAAACAACCATATGACTGACGTCCTAATTTCGAATTTTGTGGTAGATTGGACGATTGAGATTTTCATAACGAAATTCTAATCCATAGTACATACCTCTACATTCTAAACCTTTTAAGGGATAAATATTAAGTTTGAGAACTAACAACAACGTTGACGATCTTTTCAAAGCAAAGGTTATAGTTAGTATATTACCATAGCACAGCTTCAAACATTTCCTTTACGTTTGGAAAAAGGAATTAGTTTGATATGAAGAAGTGAAACTCCAGAAGCTGCTGCAGTATTGCAGTTTTATCATACACACCTCTGCGGTCCTTTATTTATGGCAAGGAACCAATTGCCAAAACGGTACAGTACGGCACAAAACGAAACAACATATACACAAAGTATTATATGAGCATTATATAAATTAAAGGGGTTGCCAGAGTATATAACAGGGTAATGTAACGTTTTTGCTTTTGGTTTCTCACTCTGCCAGTCACATAAGTTGTATATAATATACATATTTTAATGTCGGATGACAAACGACTTAGATTTTGCATGTGCTTATTGTGCCATTGAATATGAGAATTACTGGTTTACTAGTAAAATCCATGTTAAATATGGCAAGATTGATCACAATTCCATACGACCAATTACAACCAAATCACTGTCTTTCTGATCAAGACTTTGCAAATTGTTCTTATAAATTTATTTTTTTATTCTTACTTTCATAATTATTGTTTCTATATAACACGTATTAAGGCTTTAACCCAACGTATCGTGTTGACTTATTTTGTCCGAATTCCGATGGAGATAAACATATACAGCCATGCTGATCGACCGATACCTTTTTTATTAAAACAAAATCTTGAACACCAATACATGTGTAATCAATAATTAATAAATACAATTTATATTTGCATGTTGGTAAAATATGAAAACGTACAGTAATTGCCTCTTCAGTCTACACTTCTTTCCAGCGGCCGACTGTAAGATAGAGAACTTTATGTTCGCAACGCTGAGGTACTGTTCAAAGGCGATCTGAAAACGGATGGTGATGTTGTCCCAGATGGCAGAACTGTACGCACTAAAATATTACGTAGCAATCAGAAGATGAACAATTCTTATATTTTTATTTTAGAATTTCCAATATAAACCAATGACGTAAAGTTAGTAGAAAAGAAAAGCGAATGAGTCATTTCAGAATCACAATTAAGATAAAATATGCGAATCAACCACTTTCAGATCACAATGAAGATTAAATTGTCAAGAAGTTGACTTGTTTTAGCTCATCTTATCATGAACTACTCAATGTGAGCTATTGTGATCACCCTTAAGCCGGCGTCCATCGTCGAGCGTCTTGCGGTATACGTTGTGTGCCCTTTAGCTCGTTACCGTGTCTCCCTTTCCGTCCGTCCGTTCACCCGTTTATCTGTCCGTCCGTCAGTTAGTCATTCTGTTTGTTTGTTTGTCCGTCTGTTTGTCTGTCTATCTTGCTGAGGTACTCCTACATTTTAAACATACGTTTACATGTGCAGGCTTTTATATAAATTTGTACATTAACATGATAAGTATGTATCCCTGGTAACGTGGCATTACTGTATAGCGAGATGTATACCATGGTAACATGGCATATCTCTATAACGAGATGTATCCTTGGNGTAACATGGCATAGCTGTATAACGAGATGTCTCCCTGGTAACATGGCATAGCTGTATAACGGGATGTATCACTGGTAACATGGCATAGCTGTATAACGAGATGTATCACTGGTAACATGGCATAGCTGTATAACGAGATGTCTCCCTGGTAACATGGCATAACTGTTTAACGAGATATATCTCTGGTAACATGGCATAACTGTATAGCGAGATATATCCCTGGTAACATGGCATAACTGTATAACGAGATATATCCCTGGTAACATGGCATAACTGTATTACGAGCTGTATCCCTGGTAACATGGCATAACTATATTACGAGATATATCCCTGGTAACATTGTATAAATGTATAACGAGATAAAGCCTGGTAACATGGCATAACTGTATAACGAGATGTATCCCTGGTACAATGACATAACTGTATAGCGAGATATTTCCCTGGTAACATGACATAACTGTATAACGAGATATATCCCTGGTAACATGGCATAACTGTATAACGAGATGTTTCCCTGATAACATGTCATAACTGTATAACGTGATGTATCCCTGGTAACATGCATTAACTGTATAACGAGATGTATCACTAGTAACATGAAATAGCTTTTTTACCTTTTTTTGCTTAAGCTCGGAGGAATGTTTTCAAAAAATTGCGAACGTAATTAAAACTGTGTTTCAAATAGAGATCAAGACATTCCCAAATTTACTGTATCAAATACTGTAACACTTAAATTGATACTCGCACACTCGCATACAAGGGTATTCTCATTTGCGATGCTTTCATTGTTATGGGTGTGCCAATTAATTTATACATCATATTTAAATTTCCCATATGTTTTTGGAACAAATAAGTCTATAGTGGATACCTTGTTGATATCTTTGGTTTTGCAATATACAAGCAAATTATTTAAGTGTACACGTGGGTTTAATCAGTTGACGATCTTATAAGATTATTTATTTTTATTTATCTTTCATTAAGAATCATCCCACATCATGTACGACACGGCAAAAGCCGAAGTTAAACACATGGATGGATCGCATATTAGTCCAAACTCGAGAATTAGTATTGGTCAGACGATTTCTATGGTTTGAAAACAGTCGGGTCATGTTCCTGACTTCGTGACGCTGACATGTGACCACGGGGTATACGAAGAGACAGGCGACAAGAAGCTCCCGTCGTGCAAACTAGGTACACTGTTTAATTCTTATTATAAAGAATATATATTTTTTCCAATTTATTGAATTTAGTTTTAAGTTTAGGTTCGGTACCTACATATTTTGTTAGAATTCAATGTTAAATTTTCGATCAAGGTTGCTACCCTCGATCCGATTTGCAACATTAAATTTAACATATATTCATAATGTTGTATGGAGAAATTTGACATATACGTGTGTCGTTGACAATTCTTATTGGAGTGTAAAAATAAGCATGTATGGTGAATAAGTTGATATAGAAAGTTCGGGCGACCTTCCTTCCTTATGTTTTGAGATGATAGAGAAAACAAACATTTTGATACCTTATATACATCAGTGGTGGTATGAGATATACTTCCTTTTACGCAATTAAACATGATGTTTTTTCCAATTGTTTTACCAGTCGTGTGTAAGCCACCACCTCTGTCGGACGCTGTAGTTTACAAGCCGATGAAAAGCAACTATCTATTCAAGGATTCTGTAGGAATACAACGTTGCAAGGGCAAACTCTGGTTTCAAGGTGACCAGAGTCTAACGTGCACAGCAAATGACACTTGGAATGGGACAGCAAAGTGCACACCATGTAAGCTATTTGTTTGTTTGTTTATAAGGATTTGGTGGCTTCGTTCAAAGGCATATCCGTTCGTAGGACTTGAGGTGTCGCAAAACCAACCAAGCACAGAAAAGAATAGCCATTTACTAAATACATACTTATCTGATTTATCCTTTCCTAACCCACAGTACATTGGGATTTCGTCCCTGAGTGAGGTTCATAGGTAAACATATTTTATGAAGTATTGATATTTTATTATTTTGTATCATTGGCTTGACTGTCACAAAGTTGTAAGTCACGATTAAAAAGAAAGGCTAATACATTTATAACCTTAGTGCTTTTTTGTTTGTTTCAGACTGTCAACCTGGAACTGAGAAATTGGAGGAAAGGCAAAATTCTGATTTGACAAAGCACACAATCAAAAACATTACAGTGGAATCATACCAGGAATGCCTTACATATTGCAGAATTTATGAACGGTAAGCTTCAAACGATCTTTTCTATACTCAACATTATTTGAAACGGTTTGTTTGCAATGGTATTTGTCTAACACGCTGATTAGTAAGGTCTTGTATCAAATTGTATATTGCATTTATCGGCAAAATTACTGCAGCTTATTTCTCGAAATGGCTTAGTTTAATATAAACGTTCGTTATATTGTGCAACAACCATATGTATGGGACAAAATAGTTTTTATTAGTTTTGCAGAGAAAAGCATGTGGTTTCATTTTATTATACAACTTTTTAACCGAAAAAAACCCCACATCTGTCATAAAATTGAAATACTTCTTGTACTCATACAAGATACACATACACGGAAAAAAGCAGGAACATATTGTGTAGTTAAAGTTAATAATTTGGAGAAGTATTATATAATTTATCATATGGGTGCGGGAAAAATTGTCCAGTAATCGGTTCATTCGGTTGATGTCATAAAATACGATATACCCAGCGGGCAACAATCTGAACCTTTATAGTTTTAAATCCATTTAGCTTACACTTCTAAGACAAGGTATTATTTTTGGGACCAGAACGTTTACAATGTTTAGAAAAATTAGATAATTTATCATATGCTTGCGGGAAAATTTGTTTTTGTATTGTAATTGGTTCATTGGGTAGTTTTCATTAAATACACACTATTTCTTTTCTAACTTAGTAAAGTATTTTTTGGTATTATACCTCACTTTACTAGCCAAGGTTTAATTTCCATATGACTGTTGAGCGAAAATATGTATAACTAGTCCTCACGTGAACATTTCTCTATACAACTAATATACAATTCAGCGGGCAACAATCTTAACTGTCTGACGGCACTTTAGCTCGCTATTGTCATCCTCACGTGGGGCTAAAGATAGAACAACAAAAACCAGAACTGAGCGAAACTTAAAATTAAAAGTATTGCTTCTGAGGGAGCTTAGGCAAGTTGATTCCCTTTTTTTACAAACAATATCCAGCAAAAGTACCTTGTTTAATCACAAATTTACACGATGTCGTTTCACACGAACCGTGCTAAACAGACACACGATTTGGTTTTGAAATCACCATGACTGGTCAAGGCGAACCTCTTTATTGTTCCTCATAGCCAAACATATATCCGATAATCAATATTGCTTCTCAAAACAATGTTAAAACCCGATAGTAAAAATGATTTCGAAAGTGATAAACAACAAACACACACGGCCCAATGTCACAACATATTTACCATCCTATGTAACGATGCACATCCATTTCAAAAGGGTCGCCGCTGCGTATATTGTTTTTAGAATACACCACCAATTTATGGCGTCATTTGTTTAAATTGCCAATACGCACTTTGTATAAACACTATATTAATCTATTCTCTGTCGAACAATATGATTTGAAAGTATAACGCGTTGTTTATTAATGATTGACACAGTTATTATTTTACGCCATTTTGTAAACACGACACGTCTACATACAGCTTTACACTCAATGTTCATTCCGGTATTGAAAAGTAAAGTGGTCTGATTATAAGGTTTAATATAAACTTGAGTTAATACTTTTCTACTGGGATAAATAAGTTACTGTTTATTTGTTTGGTGTAATGAAATCAATAATGACTTTCTTGAGGTGGACAGGGCGTTTTGTAACCTTAACCCCTCAAAAAACACCGTCGACCTCGCTTGACACTGAAATAAAACAATGCGAACTTTGATAAGTGCCGATTTCTGTCGTACATATCACATGACACACCTTTGTAATTTCTTTTTCCCCATTTTATTTACAATGATCTTTAAAAAAAATGTATGGTTATGAGGGGTACCTAAGTGCAAACTGTTGACTAACGCTTTTGGCTAAAGTCGAAGTTATTACATTTTCTAAGATGCGCAAAAGAAGTAGACTAGTATATTAACAAAACAGGCATCGATATAAAAAATGCAAGTTTTACCTGAAAACAAATTGTACCTGCCTGCTGTTTTGTGTGGTTTATAGTGTTTCACGCGCAAAATACGATCATTAGAATGAATAGGGTGTTTATTAGGTGTCTGTAAAATTCTATGTGTGCGTGTTTACATACAATCAACTCTGAATTTTCACGTTTAGGTCATCAAATCGTGTTGAAACCAACATATTAACCACGTTTTAGACAGCGTGTATGTATATTTTACCAAAATAAGCACAATATGAAGGATTTATATGACTTTGATTTATCCTTACTTCATGGGCACCATAAAATCACAGCAATAAAAAGGAAACAGTGTGACTTATTTCCCGCGAGATAAGAAAGAAATGTAACTGATCGTTAACATTACACCAAATTATTGAGCTATGCATTGGTTTAGCCTATTTAAAATCCTCTTGATTTACTTGAAGATCTGTATTCAGTTACGTGCATTTAATTTTCGACATGCGTGCAGGGAAAACATTGATGTTCATTAAAATCACGGTCATGTTAGAATATTAAAGACTTCAGTTGGAAACTTGCGCTAAAATGGATTAATCTCATTAAAAAAATCAATTCAGCTTACAATGATCTTAAAGAAATGGTATTATTATCAGGGTCCACACGTTCAAATGGTTTAACTTTTTGGCTTAAGTTAAAGATTTTAAAATACAAATGGATTGCAATTAATATGGTATGACAATATGCAGCAAGAATATTAGTGTCAGAGTTAAACTCGTTCTACTTCCGTTTCAGTCACCACAAACACAAAACATCAAATGAAGAAATAAAGTTTTTGAAATATATTTGGTTATTTATAAGAGACTTTGCAATTCAATTGAACATATTTTGACGCTAACAAAAACAACAAAGTATTATAGTTTTTATTTCAATGTATGGGGGAGAAAAGTTGAAAAAATCGCAAATGATTATTATGTCGAAGATATGTGGATATTGAACTTTCCTGTCAGACATGTTTGGCTTTACACAATATTTATTGGCTCAAGAATTGGGTTTCAGTATTCTGTGCCGCGCGTTCGCATACGGATTTGACCAGGGAAGGCGTAGATGCCATATTACATATGTGGACCCAAGCCGTTATACAGACATGGTGGGTGTGAGGCAACTCTGGTCGGTGTTGATTCGAAAGTGCGACTAGTTGACGATAATATTGCACTGTGACCTATACAGTGATAGAGCTTGAACATGCATACATGTGTATACCTTTGTGAACGACGCTCTTTCGTTCTGGTTTGATATTGTTTTGATCCAATTTTCATCTGACTAGTGTTTATGTACCTTTACTATGTACTCACATTGTATTTTATGCTTACTTTTATGTAATAAAACACATTCATATCTGCTTTATGAGTATTTAATGTTTTTCAGACATTTATTTTGTACTTTTAATATTGTTTAGTTTTATAAATCACAGTTTGATTTTTGTTTAAAGCACTCATTTTTGTTGTTATAGCTTTTATGTTTTTAACTAATATAACATTGACAAACTGATACGGTATTGAAGATTTTTTTATGACTTCGTTTTTATGTATGTCATCAGACAACAGGTTTCAATCAATGATATGTTTTTCTTCGTTTCCACAGTTTATATACATAGGAATACATCATTGCCATGGTAGTTTGAGATGTTTAGAAAAAAATATAGGGCCAGTTTGTACTATTTAATGTATATATAACTATATAGGTTGTGAATTTCCTGCTCTGTTACAAAACCAAAGTGCAAAAAATACAGTAAAATATGACGCTATTTGTTAATTGAATTACTGTTTAAATCAAAGATTAAAATAATATTCTGTTTTCGTGTCGAACAATTAGCGCTAGTTTCAATTAATTGAGTTATTATCATGTTATCAGCAGGTGCTTATGTTCACAACCAACACTATTTTAAATGATTTTAAATAAGTACACGATGTCTGCTTGAGATGAAAATTGATAAAAATCATACTTACAAGAAGATTCTCGATGAATACGCCCATACGCGTCCAAACGTGTCACTTTTATGTATCGCATGTATTTTTTTTTAAGTACAGGCTTCTACTGCTAGAGGAAACTTTGCTCATATATTTATCATTTTGTGATATTGCGCAACGCCACTTTTTGGTTCCGATATTTTTTACACGACCAGAGTTGTAGCAAAACCCTATACATTATCAAAATTGGTTACATCACCGTGAACAATACTCATTGATTGATCGAGAAATTGCACTATTCCTTCCACTTTCATGCCATAATACACGGTTTGGAATAGTGTAATATTTTCGATCATATATTGCGCTACACAAGTAAGCGGCAAATCAGTTTATAGTATTTATAGTATTTCCAGTAAAATAATTAAAATATTGCTATACGCTTATTGTTTCAATTTAGCTGGTTCACCTGCTAATCAACTTCGATGGACTGTAATTTCCTCCCGTTGTTCAACAGTTATTTATAGCTCGTTTTCTTTTATATTTTTGTCAACACACATCGAGTTAAGTCGAACAATCGAAAGGTTTAGATTATATTCATCGACTTGATCGATTAGAAGACATCTGAAACTGCTAGTTGTTACCGTCTAGCTGACGTTTTAAAAATGCTGTTTTTCTTATGTAACCTTTTGTACGTTATAATGGTAAAACGTGTTGTGTTTGCTCTTGTTGTAGTTGGGTGCTCTTTGATTTTATTATTTCTTGTTTAATTTAATCCATGTAATATGTTGACGTTTAAGGTATAAGCTCTCTAATACGACATTAAGATTTGAGTGTTTTCGCATATTTCTTAGTTTTTATGGTATTTGATATCAAACAATATGGCAAACAGCGCACGTAATATAATTGCCACATAAATGCACAGCAAACACTAAACATGAATAAAACTGGGATCACCGCTTAGAAAAGGTCAATGCAAAACATGGATGGGGGGTTTATACCGATTTAAACAGTCTTCAAACATCAAGCAAAGCTTAAAGTTATTCACAAAACATTAAATGTCAATACTAATCAACCTCATTTCAATACAAATTCAATACAATACAAGACAATACATTTTAAGTTAATTAGCAATAAAGTTATAGATTTTAACCAGATAACTGAATTGGATCTTTTCGAGGTACGATGAATTAAAAAGGAAACAAGTAACAACCTTAACACGTCTTTGATCAAAACGCGTTATAGACGTAGACTCATATAGTTAAATAGGCGGATCATCGTCATTCATTTTAATGAAGAAGCCGCAATATTGGTTGTCAAAGGCCAAATAACATAGTAAGGTTGTGCAAGTTAATTTCTATCTATTTAAAATGCTTATGTTTTTAAGAAATTTAAATCTTAAATTTAACTGCAATTCAATAGTAAAAACTATACATAATAACAAATTAATTTGATGAAAACCAATTAAAACCCGAAACATGCAAACCTAATAACAACACGTTGCCTTATTTAGCATTACATTAATAAGCCGCGTTATAAGTCAGTCTTATGATCCGAAGGGGTCATTTAAAATGTTACTTACACTTCAGTGATGCCCTTGACATTGAATGTTGAAGCTGTTTTCCAGGTAATATACATAGAAACGTGAAGTGTTATTATCTAAGTTATACATATTTATTTGCATAGTATTCATGTATTTAGCCCTCGAATACACAAAGCGTTCCACTTCGAAAGCCGAATTACAAAAACTGAGCTTTACACAAATGCTCAACTTAAGCAAATATTGACCATCGGTATTAAATGTATTTGCCCGATGGTTTTATAACTGCATAACAAACTCGTGTAAAGCTATAAACTCCAAGCATATACATATTATACAAGAATCAATACATGTGAACCTACCGTTGCACGCTTATCAATTAAATGAACGAATATATAGTTACTAAGTATATTGATATATAGTTTAAAACATCGTCCAACAAACACATTTTTATCCAGCGATTTCAAATATAGGAACAATTCAACTCAAGAGATATTATCAGGAGATAAATTCTTATCAACCATTATTAGTATTTGAGTTATGGCAAGTGACAAATTGCCTAAACGATACATGGCAATACATACAACACAAACACTAAATATAACTCAATTATCAGATATATAGAAATAATGAAACACTTATCAAAACCGGGTTACCTTCATAGGAACGGTCAGTTCAAAGCATGTGGGGTTTAAACCGATCTCAAAGACAACGGTACCGAGCTTCACACTTAGCCAATTAATTAAACCTCTAAAGGAAATGTACACAGTTGACAGCGAATGACTGACAAACGGTATTTTAAAGAGCTCGACGTTTTGAATCATGCTTCAGCAATACTATTTTGAATTAGTTTTTTTCGACAACCGAACCTTTGTTCACAGATAGAAATACAACACAATGGGCTAAAACATATTTCTGGATAGTGAAGACTTTTCAAAGGAATATCCTTATTGTGACGTGCGTAAAAATGTTCGTTCTTATGTTTCCAGACGATTACGAAGTGAAAATAGCAATGGCAGATTTGGAAAATTCACTCATTTTAAATAATCCTTGTCTTTATTAAATTTCCGATAATTTTAACTACATTTGTTAATAACAACGGTTATAAAACATGACAGCTTGTGTTACGTGCATCCCGATAACAACCTTGATGTTGTTTCAACGGGACTTTTGCATAGACAGCAAAATATCTGCCATTTACACATTTTTATTGATGACTTTGATGAACCTATACTGTGCAGAAATTATATTTTGCTGTAAATAATATTAAAATAATAAATAATAACCAGCTTTAAACTGATATGTATAGTTGTTTTGTTCCGTTGTGATAAACTTTATTGTTTGAATAATTAAAACCAAAGGTATGTGTTGTTCATATATGAATATGAGAAAAAGTAGAACTTTTCAATGCTGACATTAACGTTATAATGTTCAACATGTTCAGATATGCATGCAGTTGTAAACGATTTTAATTTCAAAATAATTGTAGTGCATTTAAAGTTTCCACGAGTAAACTTTCCCGAAATTACCACAAGAACCAGTTTTATTATCCAGCCATAATTGAGATGAAATAAAAACGTTGGAATTAAACCAAGATTTGAACGCGTTGAAATATTTACACAGATGTATTGACTGAAAGTATTAAAGGTTGACGTGTGTATGTTTCGAACAAATGAAAATATTTCATAAATCATGATTTCTTACAAATAACTTTTTTTTTTAAATCCGAACATAACCTATCAAAAATTGTATCTATCAACTTTTGTAGTTTTAGGTTTTACAGTTAGCTATTGTCCTCTGTTAATTGCACATATGCATATCATCAATGCACAAGTATTTAAGGAAATGAAATATGTATTTAATTAAAGGGACCGTAACTCTTTTTATAGTAGTGTGTAGTGATTTCCCATTTCTTATTTGAAATGTAAAACATAGTTGCATACTGTACTTTTCTTTTGCAAAGAATAATTTGAAAAGTATTGAATTGTTTTAAATAAACCTATATAATGTTGAAAAAGGCAATGAGGGAAAGAAAAGACTTAAAGTACTACAGCCCTCTTAAATAGTTATTGCCGTTTTTTTAATTGCCTTGAGCACTCTTTTTCATTTTTGTTACTTTTAATATGGTGTTGTAGGATTGTTTAATGTAATACTTAAGGGATTGTAAGGTTTTGTTTTCTTGGTAAGTAAACTTAATATTGCAATCAGAAAGCATCATTATTAATGCAACCAACACTTTAGACTGGCACTTGATTCAGTTGTAATACCCGGTAATATAGATAAAATGCTCTATAGTATCACCTAATTAATACCATTTATTTGTTTATTGTAACTACATTCTGTTATCGAGAAGACAAAACATGTGACCTTTCAAGACGAGATACTAAAATCGCTCTTCAACTTTTGAAAAGTACAGTACATAGTGACCGTACGTATTGAGGGGTTTATAAGACGGTATTAATATTTAAACACAATGTGTTTGAACGTTGAGGATTTGTGTATATTACATTGATGATAATCCAGCCATGCCTTCAAATTTCGTGCTTTTTTTCTAAGTTCAGGTCCGCCAAAAGCAATTTATTATCAATGTCAGATTTTTTTTTACTATGCTCAAAAACCTACATGTGAAATAAAATAATATAAAAACTTGTGCGAATCTTTAAGAACAACAAAGACGAAAGCACTGACAGTTGATTAAAACCTATTTAGTTATCATGACGCCATTGTCTAAACATAACTTTATATCTTACACATCTTGAATATCAATGTTCTCAGACAAACTATATAAATCAGAACTTAATGTAAAAAAACTTTTTTCGTATAAAAAAAAAAACATTATAAAAGCTTAGAAATTAAGACAGTGCCTGTTTTATTATAGATATATTTGTATTAATTATGGAACATATGCATATACAATATGTGACTGGTTAATATTCATATTCATATTTTGAGTAGTCGCGATCTTTTCACTGGTAATGCAGAGAGTGCGTAATTATGTCGTAGATGTACAACATGAAAACAATTAAATTAAACTAGTCCGTTTAAGAATCATTCTTCAATGAGAAACTTAGAATGGTTTTAAGTAATTTTCAATTTTTAGCTTGAACTAAATTGACCAATCGGCCATTTGGTTGTTCCTTCAGGATTTTCATGCTTCCTGAGGTTGCTTGTTTTATTACAATGTGTTTTGAACTTAAGTACTGCAGTGTCATTATAGAATAACCAATAACTTAAATTGATATTTTGTCAAAAGTGTGGTGACCGGACTGTCAATGGATCGTTCTGACCGTTTTGCCCAATTGCCCTCTTTACCTAAGGATGCAAAAATGACGTCAGAGGCAAATTTGAATCCAAACAGAAACACAGTTCCTTGTTATCGTTCAGTATCTGAAGGGTTTCTGCGATGTTCTCTCCTATGGATATATCCACCAGTGCTTATCTTAGGTAGGTATTTGTGTGTTTTTGTTCATAAGTACTACAAAATAGACTAATAACATAGTTTAAATGGTAGACGGATAGCGTTTAACAATTGATGAGATCCCCTCAATTTCCCTTATACAACCGTACGATATCGTGATTTGTTTGCGAACATTTGTTGACATAATATGATATAAAGCTATTTATATTGATTGTATTCGTTTGATTTATTAGACAGTGACCATTCATTTATCGCAGAGTTCTGTTTCACATTGTATTCCACATTGCACAGCCTTTCAGCCTGATGTTTGACTAGTAATTCGAACCGATGACAGCGAAGGCGAATGATCTGGGAGTATCGAAAGAGAATATTGTTATAATTGAGTTTATTTTTCGATGAATCAATGACGGAATCAAATGAGATGTGTTTTTTTTACAATTTATGTCAGGAGTAAACAGACTGACTATGATACAGGCATATAGAAAAACTTTACATCACAGACCCAATACAAACAGGAAACAATATGAAGACAAATTGTAGCAGGTTAATTTGTCTCTTAAACTTTTACAACAAAGAAAATAAGCTTACTTTTCTGTTGTAAATGTTTTCAGAAAATAAATCTATGGGTTGTACTGAAATTTGAATGGGCATTTATGTCGTATATGTTTAATGAGTGCAAAAAATTGTACCTATCTGGGAATCGCCCGCCAAATGCATGTTATTTTGGTTGCGAAAGCAAGACTAGTGCTAGATACAGCAGACGATCCGTTTCAGAGACGACCCTGGGTCATGTAGTGTGTGGTGGGAAGCATTTTTTACATAGCTTTAACATTTCATCCGAAATACTTAGTTGGTTACGGCTAAGTGGGGGATCGAAAATGCGAATCGTGAGTTCTGGCGCCAACGCGTTTCCAATTAAACACGCTTTTATTCTCAACTCAAAACATCACAACAATTTCATACTGATTTCCTCAGAAATGCTGGAACAAAACAACGCCGAAACATCGAGAATGTTCATGTGCCTCGCAACATCAGGAATTTCACGAATACCAAATGGATGACAACAACAATTTGCAGCACTTACTCGAATGGAAGATTCCATCACACACCTTTTATCAATTTGTTGCACGGCCTTTGACGCGAATATGTGTGGAGAGGGCGATATGAGAAGGATAAGTAAACAAAGGATTAAGTGTTTGATCAGCCAGCGATCGCCAAACATGGTCAGAGAAGAGCTTCAACTATAGGCAATTACGGGGTTGAAGTGTTTACTAAACAGATTCAATTGAAAGCGGGTACGGACCGCGCTTATAGACATATGCGCTTATGTTATATATGTAAAAATAACACGTACATCATTTTAAGCAAATATGCATTTTGAATGTAGAAAAAAATAAAGAACTTGATTTTATGTCGCAAATACAAATATGAAAATGTGACGACATAGTCATTTAATTTGCAGCTAAACTTTGATTTTATTGGTCACCACACGCCTTTTTAATGTTTTGATTGTTTGCTTTTTTTAAATATCGGTAATCAAGTTATCAATTTTTTTCATTTTAACACAGACAATTATCACTCACCTTTAACACTTGATTAGACAGTTACAAATCTGGCAACGTCTGTGCTAACTATACTATAGCGTTTACTCCGTAAGGCGACCTTGCTCGCATTGAATAATTCCGATGACGGGGCGAGATGGCTAACGGGGATGTAAATAAGTGGGAACGCTGACTTCGAACTAGATGTAAAGTGGGATAGCTGGCGGTGGGATGGATTAGCGCGAGAGTAATAGTTCTGATGCAGTTATCAAGATTATGTGCAGAAACAACGGAATTAATTTACCAGTCGTGTTTTGGAACTTATTGGTAATAATTGCTTGGATTAAAAAAAAAAAAAAAAATCTCAAAATAAAGTTATAAAAAGCTTTTTTTGGATTATAATACTTGAGGAGTGTAGTAACGTTCTATGGGATCTATTATACGTATACAGAGGTTCAGGGTTTGAAAGGATGGCACTGCTGGTCATGATAATTTCAACTATGCAAACGTTGTTTAAACTTTATCTTAATATTTCATGTTTTGATAAAAAAAATATACATCTTATTGTTTCTATATGAACAATATTCAACATATATAAGAGATAATCGGTAACGAGTTTAAAACTAATTATTTCCAACTATGGAGCTAAGTGACATGTGGAAAGAAACCATTGCTGATGCAATATATCTGGCGTCTAATAAAAATTGATAGAGAAAGCGCCGGTCGGTAAAATGGACGCTTTAAACATGTAATAGACAGATGTTTTTCGCAGTAGTAAAACATTGCAATCTATTTTTAACTTTTTGTATAAATTTTACAAGCTGATGACGAGTCTAATAGATGGCGTGGTTTATTGCAAATCTACCGTTTCTACATTCCACTTTATCCGTGAATTCTTTCAAGATGCCGTCCTTGTGAAGAGTGATAACATTAAATTAAAATTAATTTAAGAGCCACATATCACGTTTCGAAGATCTATATTTAAAGAATCGTATGTCAATCTTTGAAACATTGAAACTGACTTAAATATTTACTAGCTCTGTGATTTTTATCCTACTACTAATAATATTAAAACAAAACAAATCACAACCA
>VMBQ01005049.1:4687-39493 GCA_007657795.1 Dreissena rostriformis | reverse complement strand
CACCACCACCACCACCACCACCACCACCACCACCACCACCACCACCACCACCACCACCACCACCACCACCACCACCACCACCACCACCACCACCACCACCACCACCACCACCACCACCACCACCACCACCACCACCACCACCACCACCACCACCACCACCACCACCACCACCACCACCACCACCACCACCACCACCACCACCACCACCACCACCACCACCACCACCACCACCACCACCACCACCACCACCACCACCACCACCACCACCACCACCACCACCACCACCACCACCACCACCACCACCACCACCACCACCACCACCACCACCACCACCACCACCACCACCACCACCACCACCACCACCACCACCACCACCACCACCACCACCACCACCACCACCACCACCACCACCACCACCACCACCACCACCACCACCACCACAACCACCAACACCACCACCACTACCACCACAACCACAACCACAACCACCACCACTACTAATACTATATCTAACACTACTACTAATACTACTACTACTTCCATAACTTAGGTCAATATATTCAAGTTAAACTATTATATCCCCGTGAATTCCCAGTGTATAAGTTTTGTAAACGTACGAGGGTTTATGCATTTTATGCATAATTAACGTTTCATCACCCTAAAATCAAATCAAAGAAAACGTTATCCTTGATCCATATTAAACGAGTAATGTAAATTAACACCCGAAGTGTTTTTTGTTGACCGATATTCTTTAATATGATAATTTATATGGTTTGTAGCATTTCAAAACTGCAAAATGTAAATGTCTAAATTTGGTGGCTTTGAAGCAATTGAAACATTTAAAGGAGTTACGAACGTTTGGGAAAAAAATCCTTATCGAGTAACTTGCTAAGTTTGAGCACTTTAGACATACACAATTAAGGAAAACTTATACATAAACTAACGATGTGTACTTTTTGCAAACGCAAAAACGGTTGTTTATTAATATTTGGTAAAAACATCGCACAACTTAAGCACTTATGAAAGATAATGATTAAGTGTATACATTCGGATGGGAAAACACAATTATTTTAACAGATATGCAACAAACTTAAATTATTTGTTTAAACATCGGCCTTCAGTTTTGATGACAGAAAGCAACCTTGTATGTACCGGCTTTAGTATTTTGTGGTGTGAAATGTAAATATAGAAATCCAATCATAGTCTCTTGTTTATTTCCGTAAAGTGAATCACTGTAAATTAGTGCCAGCTTTAAAGTATATTGTTTTAATTCCCCGTATATTTTAATTCGTAAGGCGTGGATTTTTGTTACACGTTTGGTTGACATACAGTCAACATTCCCATTAAACATATTCATTCAAACTCGAGCATTTTGTGGAACAATTTAATACGAGTGCATACACTTTCAAAAATACATTGCGAACAATATATTGCGAAAAATCTCATTGACATTCTGTTAAATATTCTACGGAATATTTAAATTTGACATAAGACTACCATCAAACAAGCAAGTAAATGTGTGTGAACAAATAAAGTACACAATCTCGCTCAAACATCAAAGGTTCAATGCACTCATTTTTAATTCAAGTCGACTCTTCATATGAGATTCTTTAAAACCCGTATGCGACAGGAAAAGACAGCCACTTGAAAATAAAGCGCAATACATATTGTATTAGTATTTTAGAACTTATTTAGTACTTTTAGTCTTGATACATAAAGTTTTAATACCGCATGTCTACAATAAGTGTATTGCCGTATGTTATTACATAAATCACTTTAGGTTCTTGAGATATCCTGATACTTATACAGCCGTACACGATGAAGGATTGATACATACAAGTTTAATTGTGATGTTGAAGATGAAATCTGAATGAAAACAGTAATACATATATTGCTCTGGTATTTCTATTATATTCAAGGCGTTACTTCACTAACGCACATTTTCTCCAGGACAAACATCTCTTGAAATCCAGAAGGGTTTATTAGCCCCCTTGTTCATATGCTGATAGGTCTATTTTGCTTCTATGTGACAATGCTGAGATCCAAAAGGGCTTATACGACTTCCTGTTCATATGCTCATATATCTATTTTTCTTTCATGTAAGAATGTTGAGAGCCAGATGGGTTTATCGTAAATCTATGCAAAATTTGCTAATTGGACGGTTTTCGTTTTTCATGGGACGAACTATGTAGGCCTGGGCATTATTTTCTTTTAGCCATTCAACACAAATGTTAACGGTTCAAAATAAATAATAACATGTACAATCCTTTTATACACTCAGAAATAAAAAATATGTAAATTCTAATGTTATCATTATTGTATTTGTGTTGAATTTAGACATTTTGTCAAGTATTCGTGTTATTTCTAGCTTTTCTTTAAGCAATATTGACCAATGGCCTATATTTTTAATGATTTTATTTGGATTCAGTAAACAAGAGTCATGAAACAAAGTATTTTACAACAATTTGAGGCAACCACAGCCCAAGAGGAATAGACAAAAAAAAAAACAATAATGTTAATTATATTACCGAATATTTGTATAATAATATACAACAAGTCACAGAAGTGTAAACCATTATTTAAATTGTCGATTCTGCAAAACTATATTAACGTAACACAAGCTGAGATTTATTCAATGTATCCAAATAAATACTGATGCCAATATCGCCACACAGAAAACGTCTTTTGCATAATTGCACAACGCTGCACCTCTATTAAACAGAACGGATTGGCTCTTAAAAAGACATTTAATTGTCCATGTGAACCTTACATTTGTAAGGTCAATACAACATCAATACACCAACAATGTAATGCCCCGGCTTTCACATGTCATTACATCTAATCGTACATGGTGTTTGGCTAATGAGCAACATTCCAAGCCACCGATATTACTTCAAATCTGATTTGAATCGAATACTTTGTATTGGATTAAAGTAGTTTATGATGTCGAAGTGATCGCAAAGTATGTATAAATGTATTCAAATGTATGAGATAATCATACGAAGTAATTTTATTCTTAGAAACGAACGTGTTTGATTGTACTTATCGACGTAATATATTGAACCTGATATATGTTATAGCAGGACACATACACAAGAAAGGCACAGATACAGCTGTAAAACAAGTATTATAAAACTGTGATTTAATGCCATGTGTATGAATTCATTTAACTTTACTTAATATCCAATGTAATATGTATTTAAAAGTTCAAAATATCTTCTTCAATATGCACGTGTCTCAGCATGTCTGATACATATATGTACTTAGCGTGAACAACGGTGTCCTTTATTATTTTGCATTTGCGTATAACTACGCTCGATAGATAAAAACATTATAAATTTGTTTTGTATTGTCTTATTTATAAATGAGCACTCTAAATTGGAGAAATTAATATGACACGACTATATTAAAAACTTTCAATATGTTATGAAGATCGACAAAGCAAACAATGAGGTACATTTTCGCCATAGACCGTACCATTCATTTCCATCGAATCAATTGCCGTCATCGGTTTTGATTACTAGTCACAAGTTAAGATGAAAAGCTGCTGAATGTGGAATACAATGTAACACAGTACTCAGTTTAGCGAATGGTTGCTGTTGTAATAAATCAAACAAAATCAGTCAATATACATCGCTATAACGTGTACGACATCTAACAGATTCTGGATAGTATGAACTCAATTAAACCATTGTATTACACGATTTGGAATGGTTGTAGTATTGATCGGAATAGTTGTATATAACTCGAACATTTATTCGTGATACTCATTTGCTAATTATAAAGCATTTTACTTAATAGTAGTAAAAGGAATGTTGTGTGTTGAAACTTTGGCAAACTATCTCGCCCACATCAAAGGTTAAAACAGTACTTTCAAATTAAAATCGACACCCCTTTTGTGATTCTTTAACAAATCTTATGCTGAAAACACCCAGCCACTTGATATTGGGACAGTGTAATAAATTCAGCATTAACTTAAATATGATTCTTTGAAACCCATCTGCGGTAGGAAAAGTCAGCCACTTGAAAATAACGAGCAATAAATCTTGTATTAATATGTTATAACTTATTTATTACTTTTGGGCTTGATAAATTAATTATTTAATACCGTAGGCCTACACTGTTATCGGTATATACGTACATAAATCACTCTAGGTTATTGAGACATCCTGAAACATTATCAACCGAAGACATGTAGTAGTATGACATTTATTGACTTGAAAACTTGTTAACCTGAAGTGTCAAAGATGACATCAAGTCATCAATATATTGTTGTGGGTATCTAGCTATAAGATTTACGGTTTTGATTCACATGTAAGCGGTGCTTTTTGCATCACATTATTCAATTCATTTCATTAAAAAAAATAGTTTTCCTACATACATTTATTTTTACAAAAATGCACCAAAGTAAAACATACATTTTTCAATACCTCTTTTATTGAAACAAAGAAAGTTATACAATGAAAAGGGACCGTGTGGGTTTTTAGAATACACAAACTGACATTCGTTACGTATTTGATTCGTCGAAATTATTTCTTTTGTACGCATGGACATAGAAATGGTCACAAATATGATTTCACGACCCTGAACTTCCATCAATATAAGATCTTAATGGCATTAAATTATTACATTAAATATCACATTTGTTAGTTCAATAACAGATCAATAAACACACAAATTAATACCCAGGCATTAACATGTAATTACATCTAGTCGCGTATGATGTTTGGCTAAAGTGAGATTCATTAAAACACCGAGGCGGATTTAAAAGTGTCACGCATGCCTGAATCTACAGGAATAATCGCCAAGCAAAATTCAATCACATCGATAATACTTCGAGTTGTAGGTTCCATACAATATTTTATTATGTGTATTTATGTTATTGAAAAGATTACTCAATATTTATCAATGTTTGTTGAAATAAGGCGTTTGTAACTACACATTCAAACGTATGAATTCCATCCCACCGATAATAGTTCAAGTTATAGGTTACACATGTTATTTTATTCAATTTATTTATGTTATCGAAAAGTTAACAAAATGTTTAACGATGTATCACAATTATGTGATTATTAGGCATTAACGATAAAACGTATGAATTTACGTACCTAACCAAATACTGTTTTAGCACAATGACATATGCCTGTCGATTCCGTCTGTCGTTTAACGCACTGACATATATCTGTCAATTTTTTCTTCACACTGACATATTAAGCCTGGCAATGCCGTGTGTAATATTTTTCAAACTGACATATGCCAATCAACGCCGTGTGTTATTAGACGCACATTCTCGAGTATTTATACTAATAATCCATGGTATACTATCGTTTTCTTAAAAAGATTTTGTTGTTTGTTCCTTTTGCATCTTCTATGAAAGAAAAAACTCTTCAGCATGTTCTAACAAAGTAATAAATTGTAATTTTAATTGTATCAACAAACTATTAACATTTGTGATGGCGGTAGTGTTAAAGACTTCGATCACACAGATATTTTGTCTTTACAATTGGCTCGTTTTATTAATTGGCATAAAAACACATTTGAAGAAATAAAACATGGTGACTGATTTAAATAAGAATGTGACTTTTTGTTAGATTGTTACCCTTAACGAATGGTCATCGCTTCAATGTGCCATTACATTCATGTACAGTTTGTTTAACGCTCGTCTCACGAATCACTTAAAAGTAACGGCTAATGTTGACTGTGGCTTAGACATTATGTGAAAAGCAATGTTATAACCTCGGCTATTTCCCAATGACATAAGCAAACCAATGATTCATCAATGATAAAACTTGCAAGATAGCAAATATATTCGTAGTTGCCATGTCACGAATTTCTGATATTGTCCATAATTTAATCATATGTGAACCATTCTCGGAATGCAGATAATATTTTACGGATACAACATTTTCTTATCCTGAACATTTCCCCTATTTTGAACATTCATTAAATATGTTTCACTTTTAACGCAAACAAATATAATTGAATGCAGAAAGAATAGGTAGAAAATTTAAATCTCTTTAGATGGGTTGTTCTTATATCCCAAGAAATACATTTTTGACATCAGATTAAAATAAAACAGACCAGTAAACGATTGTAAAAACTAACGCAAATTGTTATGCACATATCAAAGGTTCAATGCAATCATTTCCAATTCAAATTGACATTGTATTTGCGATTCTTTAACATTCTTATGTTGAAGCAAAGTACAGCCTCTTGAAAATGAACTAGCGCAATATGTCTAGCATTAACATTTTAAAACTTTTGTGTTTTTTTTTTACATTATTAATGCCTCATGTCTGCAATATGTACCGTATGTTTGTTAGTTTTTAAAAGCCTGTAAAACACCCTCTACGTCATCAACGAAAGACGATATAGGAGTGAAATATCAATCGAGTAATTTAACTGAAGTGTAAAAAGAGGATAATATCTTTTTATTTGTAGATTTGCGAGTTTATGAGATTAAAATATATGTAATCGACTCATTTGACAATGACGATTTTACCTCGTTAGAATAATGCACTGGATCTCATGTGTCAAACGATAGCGTAGTGGAACAATTTGCATGCACTAGTTGTATAGGATCTTAATTGAATTTAACGGCCCGTCGCTCTGATCAAAACATAACGCTTTTGACTGTTGCATCGGCATAAAAGAGTCACACGGATTGTGATTTTTATAAATTGAATAATCCAACAAATGAATACATCAGCATTAACATTTCATTTCATCGTATCGTGTACGGTGATTGCCTTACGCGAGATTTGTTGAAACACCGGGCGCATCTATGGGTATCACATGAAACATTTAATGTAATATAAATCACTTCGAGTATAACATTTCATGTTTTATTAGATTGATGAGAAAAATACCACGTCTTTCTTTGACATAGGCAGTTAACGTTTTTAGTGAATACTTTGTTGACAGAATACTCTTAGTACGATAGACGCTTTATACAGTTCAAATTGTTTTGTTGATTTAGATATCAGATCAAACATGGCAGATGTGAAACAACATCTGGGATTATGAGTTTAATCCATACAGCCTAATAGTTTTGGCCGAAACTCGTCACTCCGTTGGTCAGTTCACGAAGATGATTAATGACGAAATGGTTGCCAATGATGTTTAAAACATTTTAAAAACAACAGCATCATTAATGGTTTATGTCACTCAATACATGCATAAATTGCGTGTATGAATACTATTGCCAAATTCAGACGTAAACAGCATTTACTAAAATCATGATTTACCATTTTTATTAGCATGAATCAACATTGACCGTGTATTTTTTACTCTGAGTACGTGTAAAGATTGCACACGCTTTGTTAATAAATTACTCCCAATTATTAAATTGCATTTTTAATATCAGATATATCATTGTTATATTTTTACACAGTAACTAATTCGATGTTTTTATAAATGCTTGAAATGAATCGGTTTAAAAAAAAACGATATTTTCCACTGTTTAACTACGTTTAAGACATGCATTTAATTATGTGTATGTTCGAAAGCGCATAGCTCGTATGCAATCTATTAAATCGACACCTGGTACAAACGAGGTATACTTATACGAACGTGTCGATTTACTCCCGAGCTCTTGCGAGAACTACAAATATACGATACAAAAATGAAGAAATCATTCATATTTTACCGATTGTTATGTGCATGTTGATCAGTAAAATGACCACGAGAACCAGTTTCATTTGTAGGGACTGGGGCATTAAACACTTCGTGTCGGATACCATATATAATGGATTTTTATTGACTGATAAACGCGCTTGCATAAAATATGAAATCGAGGCTAAACCAAACAAAACGTATGTCATTTCACAAACACAAATAACATTTTTGTTAACACATGTGATTGACTCAGATCGTAGTTAATTATAAATGCACATGATACGTTTACTAAGGTAAAAANATATATATTTATATATGTGTGATATATTTTAGGTTTGATATATAAACATTATTTAATTCTCCACATCTGCAATATTTACCGTATGCGAGTCACTCTAATTCGTTGACAAGGCCTATGGATTATCAACCAAAGACAATATAGGAGTGTGTTATTTATTGAGTTATTAAACTGCAGTGTATGAAATGATACTTTAATGCAAAAAATAACACCTCGTTGTATTTGTCGTTCTGTTAGATTTACTTGTTTACGAGATTATTAAGAATATTTATTCGAATCATTTGAATAACGAAAGTGATCCGATGGGTCAAATGTTAGTGTAGTGGAAACATTTGCATGTATATGTTGTATTGGGTATTAATTGAAATTACGGCCCATCGCTCTTATCAAAATAGAACGCATTTGACTGTTGCATCGGCATTAAAGTTTCTCACTGATTGTCATTTTTATAAATTAAATAAACCACCACATGATTACATCAGCATTAACATCTCTTTGCGTCTTATCGTAAACGGTGATTGGCTAACGTTAGATTCATTGAAACACCGTGTGCACCTATGGTTATCACATGCAACATTTAATGTCAAATATATCACTTTGAGTAGAACTTTTCTTATATTATTGGAGTGCTGTTCTGAAAAGTAATCATTATGTAAACAACGATTTGTTTTGAGCCGTTAATATATCGTTAGGTGTATGCTTGTTAACTACATGTTAGAGTTATCAATTTGACATAATGTTGTTGAAAAGTAAAAAAAACATTTTATCATATGCGTCCAATTAATAATTGAACAATGAAATCCATGTTTACAAAAGCTTTTTTCAATACTCCCGGATCAATCACACTCGCTGCCACTGTTTCGGATGACTGGTCAAACGTCAGAATGAACAGCTGATAAATGTGGAGTACAATGTTGAAAACTACCCTGCGTTAAGTGAATGCTCGCTAATGTAATACATATGTAAAAGGCTAATAAGTGCAAGACCTCGAACAAGTATCCAAGTATTTTAGTACAATGAAACCATTGTAGAAATCGTTTTTGAAAAGTTAGGAGTATAAATATCTCGATATTTATTGGTAAACTAATCTTTTTTTAGCACCTATTTTTGAATTCCTATATATACATCTTTATTTGTTTTAATTGTTTTTAATTTGTTATGTAGGAGGGGTTTGATATGGGCTATTAGTAAGTTATTAAGGTTCGAAATATATGGCATAACATGTTTGACTTCAGCTGTTCAACGGCCTAGAATAAGTGAAAATAAATTAATGCAAACACAATTATTTTAACACATATGCAACAAACTTAAATTATTTGTTTAAACATCGACCTTCAGTTTTGATGACAGAAAGCAACATTGTATGTACCGGCTTTAGTATTTGTTGGTGTGAAATGTAAATATTGAAATCCAATCATAGTCTCTGGTTTATTTCCGTAAAGTTAATCACTGTAAATTAGTGCCAGCCTTAACGTATATTGTTTTAATTCCCCGTATATTTTAATCCGTAAGGCGTGGATGTTTGTTGCACGTTTGTATGACATACAGTTAACATTCCCATAAAACATATTCACTAAAACTCGAGCAGTTTGTGGAACAATTTTATACGAGTGCATACACTTTCAAAAATACATTGCGAACATTATAGTGCGACAAATCTCGTTGAATTTCTGTTAAACAGTCTACGGAATATTTAAATTTGACATAAGACTACCATCAAACAAGCAAGTAAATGCGTGTGAACAAATAACGTAAACAATCTCGCTCAAACATCAAAGGTCCAATGCACTCATTTTAAATTCGAGTCGACACTTCATATGAGATTCTTTAAAACCCATATGCGACAGGAAAAGACAGCCACTTGGAAATAAAGCGCAATAAATCTTGTATTAGTATTTTAGAACTTATTTAGTACTTTAAGTCTTGATACATTAAGTTTTAATACCGCATGTCTACAATACGTGTATTGCCGTATGTTATAACATAAATCACTTTAGGTTATTGAGATATTCTGATACTTAAACAGGCGTACACGATGAAGGATTGATAAATTTATTTAAAAGTTTAATTGGGATGTTGAAGATAAAATCTGAATGAAAACAGTAATACATATATTGCTCTCGTATTTCTATTATATTTAAGGCGTTACTTCACTAACGCACATGGCTGTTTTTTCCAGGACAAACATCTCTTGAAATCCAGAAGGGTTTTTAAGCCCCCCTTGTACAAAGCTGATAGGTCTATTTTGCTTCTATGTGAAAATGCTGAGACCTAAAAGGGCTTATACGACTTCCATTACATATGCTCATATATCTATTTTTCTTTCATGTAAGAATGTTGAGAGCCAGATGGGTTTACAGTCAATCTATGCAAAATTTGCTGATTGGACGGTTTTTGTTTTTAATGGGACGAACTATGTAGGCCTGGGCATTATTTATTTTTAGCCATTCAACACAAATGTTAACGGTTAAAATAAAAAATCCTGTTATATAATCATAAATTAAAAAAAAATGTAAATTCTAATATTATCATTATTGTATTTGTGTTAAATGTAGACATTTTGTCAAGTATTCGTGTTATTTCTAGCTATTCTTTAAGCAATATTGACCAATGGCATATATTTTAATGATTTAATTTGCATTCAGTAAACAAGAGTCATGAAACAAATTATTTTACAACAATTTGAGGCAACCACAGCCCAAGAGGAATAGACAAAAAAAAATGTTCAAAATATTACCGAATATTTGTATAATAATATAAAACAAGTCACAGAAGTGTAAACCATTATTTAAATTGTCGATTCTGCCAAACTATATTAACGTAACACAAGCTGAGATTTATTCAATGTATCCAAATAAATACTGTTGTCAATGTCGCCACACAGAAAACGTCTTTGCATAATTNCTATATATACATCTTTATTTGTTTTAATTGTTTTTAATTTGTTATGTAGGAGGGGTTTGATATGGGCTATTAGTAAGTTATTAAGGTTCGAAATATATGGCATAACATGTTTGACTTCAGCTTTTCAACGGCCTAGACTAAGTGAAAATAAATAAATGCAAACACAATTATTTTAACAGATATGCAACAAACTTAAATTATTTGTTTAAACATCTGCCTTCAGTTTTGATGACAGAAAGCAACCTTGTATGTACCGGCTTTAGTATTTTTTGGTGTAAAATGTAAATATAGAAATCCAATCATAGTCTCTGGTTTATTTCCGTAAAGTGAATCACTGTAAATTAGTGCCAGCCTTAACGTATATTGTTTTGATTCCCCGTATATTTTAATCCGTAAGGCGTGGATGTTTGTTGCACGTTTGTATGACATACAGTTAACATTTCCATAAAACAAATTCACTCAAACTCGAGCAGTTTGTGGAACAATTTAATACGAGTGCATACACTTTCAAAAATACATTGCGAACAATATATTGCGACAAATCTCGTTGAATTTCTGTTAAACAGTCTACGGAATATTTAAATTTGACATAAGACTACCATCAAACAAGCAAGTAAATGCGTGTGAACAAATAAAGTACACAATCTCGCTCAAACATCAAAGGTTCAATGCACTCATTTCAAATTCAAGTCGACACTTCATATGAGATTCTTTAAAACCCGTATGCGACAGGAAAAGACAGCCACTTGAAAATAAAGCGCAATAAATCTTGTATTAGTATTTTAGAACTTATTTAGTACTTTTAGTCTTGATACATTAAGTTTTAATACCGCATGTCTACAAGACGTGTATTGCCGTATGTTATAACATAAATCACTTTAGGTTATTGAGATATTCTGATACTTAAACAGGCGTACACGATGAAGGATTGATAAATTTATTTAAAAGTTTAATTGGGATGTTGAAATGAAATCTGAATGAAAACAGTAATACATATATTGCTCTCGTATTTCTATTATATTCAAGGCGTTGCTTCACTAACGCACATGGCTGTTTTTCCAGGACAAACATCTCTTGAAATTCAGAAGGGTTTTTAAGCCCCCCCCCCTTGTACAAAGCTGATAGGTCTATTTTGCTTCTATGTGACAATGCTGAGATCCAAAAGGGCTTATACGACTTCCTGTTCATATGCTCATATATCTATGTTTCTTTCATGTAAGAATGTTGAGAGCCAGATGGGTTTACCGTCAATCTATGCAAAATTTGCTGATTAAACGGTTTTCGTTTTTCATGGGACGAACTATGTAGGCCTGGGCATTATTTATTTTTAGCCATTCAACACAAATTTTAACGGTTAAAATAAATAATTACATGTACAATCCTGTTATACAATCAGAAATTAAAACAAAAATGTAAATTCTAATGTTATCATTATTGTATTTGTGTTGAATGTAGACATTTTGTCAAGTATTCGTGTTATTTCTAGCTATTCTTTAAGCAATATTGACCAATGGCCTATATTTTAATGATTTAATTTGCATTCAGTAAACAAGAGTCATGAAACAAATTATTTGACAGCAATTTGAGGCAACCACAGCCCAAGAGGAATAGACAAAAAAAATAACGTTAATTATATTACCGAATATTTGTATAATAATATAAAAACAAGTCACAGAAGTGTAAACCATTATTTAAATTGTCGATTCTGCCAAACTATATTAACGTAACACAAGCTGAGATTTATTCAATGTATCCAAATAAATACTGATGTCAATATCGCCACAAAGAAAACGTCTTTGCATAATTGCACAACTCTGCACCTCTATCAAACAGAACGGATTGGCTCTTAAAAAGACATTTAATTGTCCATGTGAACCTTACCTTTGTAAGGTCAATACAACATCAATACACCAACAATGTAATGCCCCGGCTTTCACATGTCATTTCATCTAATCGTACATGGTGTTTGGCTAATGAGCAACATTCCAAGTCACCGATAATACTTCGAATCTGATTTGAATCGAATACTTCGTATTGGATTGAAAATAGTTTATAATGTCGAAGTGATCGCTAAGTATGTATAAATGTATTCAAATGTATGAGATAATCATACGAAGTAATTTTATTCTTAGTAACGAACGTGTATGATTGGATTTATCGACTTAATGTATTGAACCTGATATATGTTACAGCAGGACACATGAAAGAAAGGCACAGATACAGCTTTAACACGAGTATTATAAAACTGTGATTTGATGCCCCGTGTATGAATTAATTTAACTTACCTTAATATCCAATGTAATCTGTATTTAAAAGTGCAAAATATATTCTTCAATATGCACGTATCTCAGCATGTCTGTTACATATATGTACTTAGCGTGAACGACGGTGTCCTTAATTATTCTGCATTTTCGTATAACTACGCTAAATAGATAAAAACATTATAAATTTGTTTTGTATTGTCTTATTTATAAATGTGCACTCTATACTGGAGAAAATAATATGACACGACTATATTAATAACATTCAATATGTTATGAAAATCGACAAGGCAAACAATGAGGTACGTTTCCGTCATATACCGTACCATTCATTTCCATCAAATCAATTGCCGTCATCGGTTTTGATTACTAGTCACAAGTTAAGATGAAAAGCTGCTATATGTGGAATACAATGTAACACAGTACACAGTTAAGCGAATGGTTGCTGTTGTAATAAATCAAACAAAATCAATCAATATACATCGCTATAACGTGCACGACATCTAACAAGTACTGGAGAGTATTAACTCAATGAAACCATTGTATTACACGATTTGGAAAGGTTGTAGTATTGATCGGAATAGTTGTATATAATTCGAACATTTATTCGTGATACTCATTTGCTAATTATGAAGCATTTTACTTAATAGTAGTAAAAGGAATGGTGTGTGTAGAAACTTTGGCAAACTATCTCGCCCACATCAAAGGTTAAAACAGTACTTAAATTAAAATCGACACCACTTTTGTGATTCTTTAAAAAATCTTATTCTGAAAACACCCAGCCACTTGATATTGGGACAGAGTCATAAATTCAGCATTAACTTATATGTGATTCTTTGAAACCCATATGCGGTAGGAAAATCAGCCGCTTGAAAATAAAGAGCAATACATCTTGTATTAACATGTTATAACTTATTTATTACTTTTGGGCTTGATAAATGAATTATTTAATACCATAGGTCTACAATGTTATCGGTATATACGTACATGAAACACTCTAGGTTATTGAGACATCCTGATACATTATCAACCGAAGACATGTAGTAGTATGACATTTATTGACTTGAACACTTGTTAACCTGAAGTGTCAAAGATGACATAAAGTCATCAATGTATTGTTGTGAGTATCTAGCTATAAGATTAACGGTTTTGATTCACATGTAAGCGGTGCTTTTTGCATCACATTATTCAATTCATGTCATTAAAAAAATAGTTTTCCTACATACATTTATTTTTACAAAAATGCCCCAAAGTAAAACATACGTTTTTCAATACCTCTTTTATTGAAACAAAGAAAGTTATACAATGAAAAGGTACCGTGTGGGTTTGTAGGATACACAAACTGACATTCGTTAAGTATTTGATTCGTCGAAATTATTTCTTTTGTAGGCATGGACATACAAATTGTCATAAATATGATTTAACGACCCTGAACTTCCATCAATAAAAGGTCTCAATGGCATTAAAGTATTACATTATATATCACATTTGTTAGTTCAATAACAGATCAATAAATAAACAAATTAATACCCAGGAATTAACAAGTAATTACATCTAGTCGCGTATGATGTTTGGCTAAAGTGAGATTCATTTAAACACCGAGGTGGATTTAAGAGTGTTACGCATGCCTGAATCTACAGGAATAATCGCAAAGCAAAATTCAATCACATCGATAATACTTCGAGTTATAGGTTCCAAACAATATTTTTTTCGTGTACTTATGTTACCGAAACGTTTACACATTACTTATCAATGTTTGTGGAAATAAGGCGTTTGTAACTACACATTCAAACGTATGAATTCCATCCAACCGATAATAGTTCTAGATATAGATATAGGTTACACACATAATTGTATTAAATGTATTTATTTTATGGAAAAGGTAACACAATGTATATCTATGTATCACAATTATGTAATTACTAGGCATTAACGTTCAAACGTATGAATTTACGTACCCAACCAAATACCGTTTTAGCAAACATGCCATATGCCTGTCGATTCCGTCTGTCGTTTTACACACAAACATATATCTGTCAATGCCGTGTTTTTTTTTCTTCACACTGACATAAGCCTGGCAATGCCGTGTGTTATTTTGCACACTGACATATGCCAATCAACGCCGTGTGTTATTAGACGCACATTCTCGAGTATTTGGTATACTATCGTTTTCTTAAATAGATTTTGTTGTTTTGTTTCTTTTGCATCTTCTTTGAAAGAAAAAATCTGCAACATGTTCTGACAAAGTAAAAAATTGTAATTTGAATTGTATCAAGAAACTATTAGCAATTGCGATGGTGGCAGTTTTGAAGACTTCGATCACAAAGATACTTTGTCTGACCATTGGCTCATTTTATTAATTGGCATAACAACAAATTTGAAGAAATAAAAAATGGTGACTGATTTAAATAAGAATGTGACTTTTTGTAAGATTGTTACCTTTAACGAATGGTCATCGCTTCAATGTGCCATTACATTCATGTACAGTTTGTTTAACGCTCGTCTCACGAATCACTTAAAAGTGACGGCTAATGTTGACTGTGGCTTAAACATTATTTGAAGTGCAATGTTATAATCTCGGCTATTTCTCAATAACAAAAGCAAACCAATGATTAATCAATGATAAAACTTGCAAGATATTGTCCATAATTTAATCATATGAAAAACATTCTCGGAATGCAGATAATATTTTACGGAGACAACATGTTTTTACCCTGAACATTTTCCCCTATTTTGAACATTCATTAATTATGTTTTACTTTTTACGCAAACATATAATTGAATGCAGAAAAAAAAACATAAAAAAAATAAAACTCTATAGATAGTTTGTTCTTATATCCCAAGAAATACATTTTTGACACAAGATTAAAATGAAACAGACCAGTAAACGATTGTACAAACTAACGCTAATTGCTTTGCACATATCAAAGGTTCAATGCAATCATTTCCAATTCAAATTGATATTGCATTTGCGATACTCTAACAATCTTATGTTGAAGCAAAGTACAGCCTCTTGAACATGAACTAGTGCAATATATCTAGCATTAACACTTTATACATTTTTTTATTTTTTTTTAAATTATTAATATCTCATGTCTTCAATATGTACCGTATGTTTGTTAGTTTTTAAAAGCCTTTAAAAACACCCTCTACATCACCAACCAAAGATGATATAGGAGTGAAATATGAATCGAGTAATTCAACTGAAGTGTAAAAAGAGGATTCATAAATAAGCAAAGGATAATATCTTTTTATTTGTAGATTTGCGAGTTTACGAGATTAAAATACATGTAATCGACTCATTTGACAATAACGATTTTACCTCGTTAGAATAATGCACTGGATCTCATGTGTAAAACGATAGCGTAGTGGAACAATGTGCATGCGCAGGTTGTATGGGATCTTAATTGAATTTAACGGCCCTTCGCTCTGATCAAAAAGGAACGCTTTTGACTGTTGCATCGGCATTAAAGTGTCTCACGGATTGTGATTTTTTATAAATTGAATAATCCAACAAATGCATACATCAACATTCACATTTCATTACATCGTATCGTATACCTTGATTGCCTAACGTGAGATTTGTTGAAACACCGAGCGCATCTATGGGTATCACATGAAACATTTAATGTCACATATATCACTTCGATTATAACTTTCATGTTTTATTAGATTGATGTTCTGCAAAGTTATCATTATGTGAACAATGTATTACAATCAAGTTTTGATCACCCGTAAGTTATTTTATTATTCTTTACAACACATCTCACGTTGACCGACATAATAACGAATATTCGATATAAGCATTTCAATAAAGTCATCCGTTTGCAAACAGTGTACTTAATGAACATTACAAATTGAAGATTGATTTGTTTTATTTATCAAATGTCATAAATCTACTTTTCATGGAGAGGTTATAAAGAGGTAGGATTTGACTGAAGGCGTACCGTATACTACACGAGACTAAACTGATTGACAAAAACAAAGAGGCTTTTGTTTATTAATTACAAACATTTAATGACTCTAACTTAAGTTAAACATGATTATAGAAGAGGAAAGGTCACAATACTGATTGACAAACAATAAGTTTCTAATTAGCATAAGTAATCTATAGAACAGGAAATTTCTTCAACTGTAATACGCATGTGCATAAATTAATTGCAGAAATTAACAGGCTTAAAATAATGGCAACATGATGGAAAATATAAAACGTAATAAAATGATTTTCAAAAACGGTTTCAACGGTCCAATTTTAAAATATGTGTTTTGGGATTAACAAAGTTATTTTATATAATATGAATATAATATAATAGTAGCTATAATTTACACCTGATCGTAGTAAATCAATTTTCGAAAATCATAATAAATCACTTACTTCTTCTTAAAACTTGTTTAGTTTAATTGACACGGAAACAATATGGATGATAGTCGTGGACAATATTGTTTCGTTATCAGTTTTTGTTTTCATTGTTGCTCATAAGTGTACGAAAACATGTATTACGTAATCATCCTTTTTATTATTTCAAATTATGTGTATGATTAACTGTTCAACATCATAGGATTCGTTGTTTGCTATTAATATATCGTTATGTGTACGATTTGTTAGTTTACTGCATGTTGGAGTTATCCATGTCACATTGAAAAGTTAAAAACATTGTGTCATATGCGTTTAATTAATATATGAACAATGAGCTCCATATTTATAAAAGCTTATTTTCAATATTCCCGGATCAATCGATCTCGCTGCCATTGTTTCGGATAACTGGTCAAAAGTCAGGAAAAAGAGCTGATAAATTTGGAATACAATCTTGAACATTGCTCTGTGTAACGTGAATGGTAGCTAATGTAATAAATCTGTAAATTGCTTATAAGTGCAAGACCTCCAACAAGTATCCGAATATTTTAGTATGAGGATATCAGCGTATAATTCGATTTTAAAATGTTAAGAGTATAATTTTATCTCAATATTTAGTGGTAAACACATGGCTTTTGAATTTGCATTATTTTTTACATTCCTTACGTCTTCATACTTTTTATTTTATTTTACTTTTCTTCATGGTGGTGATATGGGATTATTACTTAGTTATTAAGGGTAAAAACTATGACATAACATGTTTGACTCCAGCTGTTTGATTGCCTTAACAAAGTGTAAAACAAATAATGCAAACAAAATTGTTTTAGCACATATTTAACAAACTTAAAATTATTAGTTAAACATCGGCACAAAGTTTTGACGATAACAAGCAACCTTGAACTGGCTTTGGCTTTGGTCGTAATTAACGTCTGAAATGAAAATATAGAAATCCTATGATAGTCTCGGGTTTATTTCTGTTACGTTAATCACTTTAAATTATTGCCATCGTTCACGTTTATAGTTTTAATTGCCTCAGTATTATAATTCCTAAGGCGTGGATATTTGATAAATGGTTATACGCCCTACTTTTAACATTTCCATAAAAGTATTCACTGTAACAAACAACTCGAACATTTCGTGGGACAATTTACGACGAGTTGATACATTTTTCAAAAATATATTGTGATAACTATATTGCCTAAAATGTCTTTGACGTTTTGTTGAGTGTTCTACGGAATATTTAAATGTGACATAAGACTACCATCAAACTAGCAAGTAACTGCCTGTGAACAAAGAACGTAAACAGTCTCGTTCTCACATCAAAGGTTCAATGCACTCATTTCAAATTCAAGTCGACAATTCAATGTGATTCTTTGAAACCCGTATGCGACACGAAAAGACAGCCACTTGAAAATAAAGCGCAATAAATCTTGTATTAACATTTACCAACTTGTTGAGTACTTTAATTATTTAATAGCGCACGTCTACATTGCTATCTGTATATAAGTACATAAATCTCTCTATGTGATTGCGACATCCTTAGACATTATAGGCCGTGCACGATGTAGGAGTGATACATTTATTTTTAAGATAAATTGAGATGTTGATGATGAACTCTGTATACATACATTACTATTTATCTTTTACTATTACATTCATAGGTATTTTTTTTGTAAACGGGAAAAAATATACATATGAAACATATATATTAATAAATATGTAATACATTGATGTAATGTATTTTCTTGAAACTCCCCAGTCATTTTTTATTTTTTTAATATTGAACGTATTCATGTGTTTGTCAAAATAAATTGTAAACGACGTAATACGGCTTGAATTAATGATTAAATAAATCCCAGCAACTAGTATAGCCTATCGAAGAATGCAAGAGTAAACGTTATACCCAGCAGTTGGATTAAAAGTTGATATACATGTACATGTATAATACTAGTATTTGTGCTATAAATGTGAATTAGTTAGGTTTTTTTGCGTTAACGAAGCTGGCTGAAAAACATATATTTTGAGAGTAATAACAAGAAGAGAAATATGACAAGAAGAGAATTACATGTATGTAGGATACTATATGTTAGTTGTGAATGATTTTTACAAGTACACGTGTTTTTATCTTTAACATTGCATTTAAACACACTTGAGGTTGGGACATATTCTCAACTACAAAAACACACCAATGATTCATCAATGATATCACTTGCAATATTGTAAGTAAAAATATCCGTAATTGTCATGCCATGAATTTCTGATATTGCCCATAATTAAAACAATTGTGAAACATTATCGGAGATCAGATAATATTATACGGATATAACATTATCCAATCCTGAACATGTTTCCCTATTATGAACATTGATTTCTTATTTTTTTTACTTTTAACGCAAACACATTATGTTATGCAGCATATCTCTATGTATGGACTGTTTTGATATCCCAAGGAATAGTTTTTTGACATCAGATTAAAATGAAACAGACCAGTAAACGATTGTAAAATATAACGCAAATTATTGTGCACACATCAACGGTTGAGTACAATCATTTCAAATTCAAATTGACATTGCTTCAACCATTGATAATCCAAAATTAAAACTGCCATAAAATATAATGAAGTAAAATACTGACACTGCTAAAAATGGCACTAACGCGCATAATATAAAATGGTTTAAAAAATCGATTATCACATCTGACCAGGTCGGAAATGAACTGATTAGCAATGGTTACCTACGCTTAGATAAAAACTAATAGGCCCTGTTTACTAAGACCATAGTGATATTATTTACATTTTAAAACCATATCAGTTATAACTAAGAAACCCCCCTTTAACGGTGACTCAAGACTGGTAGAGACATATTTAGCAGAACAGACATCCAGTACATACTTCTTCCAAAGGAATAAGCAACCCTAACTAGTTACCCATAACCATCTGTGGGACTTTATACAGGATTTGGTCTCCTCAGTCTGTATGCAAACCATTTAAGGGAGTTATTCTGCACTACCTAGCATGCTACAACTGTGCATATAATAATGAAAAGGATACAAAATACTCCAAAGAAGGTCTCATTAAAGTTTTAAACCTATTTCAAATTGGAGTAGATGTATTTTTTCCTTTCATGAAGAATAGAAAAGCAGGTTTGGGCTGATAAATACGTAAAATTCCCTGAAGTAAATATATATTTCAATTTTTCACAATCTGACATGGCATGCTTTTCAGGATTTACACTTAAATTATCCATAAGCATCTTCCTTGCATCAACATACAACGGACCGTGAAAGAGTACATGTATTTCATCCTCGACCTTATCTGTACAATGGAAACAAGTTCTATTACATAGCTCTATATTTTCATACCGACCGGTCTCTAACCTAAGCGGCGCCACACCACACCTAAACTTAGTTAAAGCACTTCTATAGTTGAATGGTATTGTACCGCTTATATATGTTTCAGTACCTAAATCTACTTTAAATAGTTTATAAGTCCTTATTTATTACGTCCTATGCCCTTTTGTCCAGATTCTCTATTAACTAAATGTTTCCATTTAACAGTTTCCTTTTCTAATAACTTAGACTCTATATCATTTATAACATGTTTACTATCACCTAATGGTGTATCTACAATATCAGACATATTAAGATCATCTAAACACATATTTAAGCTTGTGTACCCATTACGAACTCATATTGATTTTGTCCAATTATACATTTTACTGTTAATTCTCGATTCATCCATATTCACATTTCTAAAATGCTGTCTACAAACAGATCCTAATTGTTGAACTATTGGTGGTGTCCAGCCCATTTCACCCAAAACAGCCGCATTTGACGTGTATTTACCAACACCAAGGTAATACTGCATAGCTCTATTCTGAACTGCGTTTATGCATGAATAGGTTGTATCTCCCCATATTATTATATTGGGGCACTATAATTAATTATGGGCCATACCATGGAATCAAACAGTTTTGCAAAGGTTGAAATCTGGAAGCCACCAAAAGCTTTACATTTAGAAATTACTAAACCCAGTGCTCTAGATGAAGACATAGCTACACTTTTTGCTATTTCATGGTAGTCTAAGTACTCATTTAAGATAACACCAAGGTATTTATAACAATGTACAATTTCTAAGTTCATACCAGCAATGTTAAACACATGTTCAGTTTTTAAAACACTTTTGGTCTAAAATGAACAATCTTTGATTTATCACAGTTAACTTGCATTTTATTTCGTGAACAAGACTTTGACTTTTTAAGGCTGTTACCATTTACGAATGGCCAACGCTTAAATGTGCCATGACATTTATGTACAGTTTGTTTAACGCTCGTCTCACGAATCACTTTTTAGTGACGGCCAATGTTTACTGTGGTTTAAACATTATTTGAAGAACAATTTTATTACCTCGGCAAGAGAGGTTCCATGTTTTTCTACTCGATAACAGCATGTTTAAAACGAGTGTTTATTACTTAAATGATAAAATAGCGTATTTTATCTTTATTGTATTGTGTTAAATCGGAAAACAAGTACCGCGCTGATGTGTTAGTTAATTTAACATACACTTGACTGCCTGATATCATATGAAAAAAAACTTGAAAAAATGACAATACATTCAGAAAATAAACAATAGCCGGTTCTATTTTTGGAAGAGCTGAACAATTAACAATGGTCCATTCTTTACACATGCACGTGCCATACAGAAACATGCTTACCATGTATTTCAATGCATTAATATCAAACGCGATTTAAGAAATAATATTTTTCTATCATGGTTTGTTGTCGAATAACCCACAGAAAGGAGTATAGATGCGTAGGAATTAAATCACGAGTGCGAAGCACGAGTGATTTGATAACACGCATCTATACTCCTGACTGTGGGTTATACGACAACAAACCATCATAGAAAATTATTATTTCCATTCTAACACGATACTGATTGATTTGGTTCTAGCTTTTGGACGTGAACTATTTTTTGCAATACTCCGCCCTTCTAAGTACAAAGTTTACTATTTAATGACGTCATTGAATTGTTAAAACATATGACGTCGTTTTCATTCATAAATATTTTGCAAATGACGACACTTGGATTGAGAACAATAATCGTAGAAACTAAATGACGTCACGTTTATTGATGCTACTGAAAAGCAAATGCTATAAATGTTTTCTTACTAACGTTTCCTAGCAAATAACATTCTTTGTAGGCGTGGTTATGCCACTTATCACAAAATATACAATTTGTTGTTTCATTACATTTATATACATGCTACATGTATTGCATTTCGTTTAGAGCGGATTTTAGCACGTGCATTTTACTGCAATATTTTCTTTATTTATTCGGAACTATTTTAGAAACATTAAGCTCCGCCCATAACTATTGCAGAATAACTTATGGACGATTTTCTTCTTTGTTTATATGAAATTTGGCACGTGCCGTGTTAGAATTACAGTTTAACTCTTTATGTACGAATTACACACGGTAATGTAGCTTTAACAGAAAGGATTTTAATTTTCGGAAGTTTCCCAACATGTTCTCCATTTGTCAATACAAAAAGGCAAATAAGTAAAACAATAAATATAACATATAAGGCTTTAAAAATCATCATCATCATCATCATCATCATCATCATCATCATCATCATCATCATCATCATCATCATCATCATCATCATTATCATCATCATCATGCAACACAATCATAGTATTCAAAACGATGTGTAAGAAGAACTACACTTATGAGAAAAGTAAATGTAAACATTGTGAATACATCACATATTTACCAAACTTTAAGTAATTGTTTAAACAAATCCTTACTGTGTTTGATGACTAACTTGTAACAACGTCGCTCGTGGTTGACTTGTGTTGTTCAAATATAGAACACCCGAGAAGTCCGCGGTTTATATCTAATACTCAATTTCTGTAAATCGTGGCTTATATTACAATGAGTTTGGGAGCACTTAACTGCTTTTTTTCCCAGATATGAACAAAGTGAAACTTCCGCTGCACCAGCAGGGCGCGTGTTTTAGCGCGTGTAAACATATGAGACGCGCTCTGAGAAAAAGGGGGTTTAATACATGTTAATAAAGGGTCGTCCCAGATTAGCCCTTGAAGTCCGCTCAGACTTATCAGGGATGACTCTTTCCTCTTGTATGATATATATTTCGTTTAAAGAAAATCTATACTTAGCAAAAATCCAGTTTAGGCGAAAGGGTCGTCCCTGATTAGCCTGTGCAGACTACACAGGCTAATCTGAGACGACGCTTTACGCATATGCATTAAACCTTCGTTTCACAGAACGATGTTCATATGCATGACTTGAACCTAGATCGATTTAATCTGCGCTTTTTTATTGCCACGCATCAGAACGGCCTAGAATTGTTTATTAACCGATATGTCTATTCAATAGGCATACATACATTTAAGTCTCGTTCTGGGAAAACTGGGCTTAATGCATGTGCGTAAACACTCGTCCCTGATTATCCTGTGCGGACTGCACAGGCTTATTTGGGATAACAATTTGCGCACATGCATTAAGCCCAGTTTTCTCAGAACGCGGCTCATTCTGTTACGCATACAAGAAGTTTACTTTGTACGTGATGATACATCAGTATGTGTTGGTGCAGTGGATAGATTTACATCTCTTATTCGATTATATCAAGATGTGTCAACATAACGCATCATTCGTTTGCCGTCCTTTAAATTAATTACAGTTCATAGGTTTTTCTCGCGGTGTGATTAGATATTCTTAAGCTATGAATAAAGTGATGAATTTCGCCTTACGACAGCGTAAATAACGTGTTAAAAAGGATAAGAATAGTATCTTTTTAAAATATCCTAGACGATTAGTTTATATTATAATAAAAACAATCTGGCGTCAACAGCTTAACCGCGACTGTAGTTGTGATGTGAAAAAGAAGCAACACATGAGTATCAAAAAGCTTCTTGGATGTGCCTAATGTGCTAACATGGACTAGGAAACAAAGACATGAATATGAATGTTCATTTATAATTTACATCGTTTTTTTTTATTTGAGCCTCGCTCTGGGAAAACCGGACTTAATGCATGTGCGTAAAGTGTCGTCCCAAATAATCCTGTGCTGTCCACAGTTGCTCAAGACTTCATAACTCTATAATAGTAATTTATGGGTAATGTCCATTACATTCATTTATTGGCGTTATACTCATTAAAGTACTTATGGGCGTAATACTCATTACATTCATTTATGGATGTTATACCCATTACAGTCTTGTACGGGCATAATAACCTTCAGATGAATCTGTTTTGGAAACGTCAATATGTCTGTACAGGAGTAACATAGTCACATAGCTAGACTAAATGTCAATTAACAATGGCGCAAATACTTAAAATCGATGTAGTCGATAACTATTACCCTAAGAGCGTTTGTTCAACTTCCTTCCGGAATTCCAACGCTCTAACAATTGGTGTTCAGACTTCCGTATTGGCAAAGGTGTTGTTATTTTTGGAAGTGGGTGTCAATTGCTATTCAACCGTGTGTTGGTGTAAGAGCTTTCATTAAGTGTAGGTAACGGTTACTGATAAGCAGCATTGGTGGGTGTATTGAAAACCGTTGTTGATTTAAAAATAGAGATTATTACAAATCTGGAATTACCATTGTCAATATGTCTATCGTCTACAAACATGAAGCGTTTAATTACTCGCGTCACAATCGGATCACCATTTGAAGACAGCTTTAACTGGAACATGGTTTATGCCATGATACACTTTGTAAAGCAAACACCATTCCTGAAACGTCAATAAGTCAGTACCGAGGTTACGTAGTAACATGACCAACAATTTCAGTTTCAAAATGGTGCGAAAACGTAATCGATAAGGTCAATAACTTTAATCCTCATTTAGGTTATCCAACTTCCTTGCGTCATTCCGGCGCTGTTATAATTGGTTATCAGTTTTCAATATTAGCAAAGGCGCTTGTTCTGTTCTGTTATTATTGGCAATGTGTAGTACCGGTAAGTTAGTTATGTAGGTAGGTACGTACGTAGGAAGGTTCGGAGATAGCTACGTTCGTAAGTAGGTACGTAGTAACGTATGTAGGTACGTAGTTACGTAGGTACGTACGTAGGAAGGAACTTAGATATATACGTTCGTAAATAGGTACGTAGTTACGTAAGAAGGTACGTAGTTACGTAGGTAGGTACGTAGGTACGTACGTACGTTAGATGGCAGGTAGGGGGATACGTACGTAATGTGCATGTTTATACTGGATTAACCATTGACACATGTCCATTTGACGGTCTGTCTTCAGTAGAACGAAACGGTTCCTACACATTATAACGTCAAAATGTCAAACTTCAGTGTAGTATTGTTCCTTATACAATTAACTTATGCATGTGCAAGTTCTGACAAATGAGTAAAAAAAAATCCCCTTTTTACCAGTTCAACCTAGAATAAGAACGATTATTACAATGTTCAACATATTACGACATGAAACGTACGGGTTTGACAATCTCTTTTTCGGAACTTTGTATACATTCGTATTGAAAATAAATCGACATTATCTTTGTACAAGTGTATTTTGTTGTATAAATGGTCCGATTAGCTGTTTGTATGCACCCCACTGTATATAAAACACGTAATCTCAATATTCACAGTCCATGCACGTACTAAATGCGATACATTAACCTCGTGTGTTGTATTTTTTTCCTCAAAGAAACTCCCCTTTGGTGTGCGACAGATAACTTTCTAGATGAATGGTCAAAATAAATTCGATTTGTATCTTTGCTTTGATGAAAGTAAAAAACTGAAAACATAACGCATTATGTACTTGCCATCTCTTTTTACATGTTCAAAGTTCAATGACTGAAGTTTTAAATAAATATCTTTCATTTAGCGATTATTAAACGAATACAAGAGCGTCAAATGTGCGCGTTAATAATTAGATTACTTCCAAACATTTGCGAAACGTAAACGTCTGGTGACTACGTATGAATGCAAACATTTTAATGACGTTTACTTCTTTTGTGACTTATATTTATTTGTCATCCTTTTAGAATATTCGTTTCAGCTTTTTTCTAATGTTTGTTAAGGTAGACGAAAACAGATAAAACAGTTATTAGTATTTTGTTATGTGTATTTATTAGAAAATAAACTTAGTTTATGTACCGGTAATCACTACTTCTGGTGATAAACGGTGTTAAAAGATGTTTTTATATTTTTTTATGGTGTAAATCTATCTTTTTTCGTCAATGTGTACGACATTTGTGTAGTTTGCTAAATGTTTGGCCTTTACAGCTAATGTAAAATATACATGTACAGTTGGTATGCTAGAAATTGTGCTTAGCTAAATTGTGCGCATGAATAGATTTACTGTTTTTACGATAGCAATTATATTTAGCATTAATTTATGCATTGACATACAATGTATGACCATTCCATTATTTTACGTAGATGTATGTTGTTAATTTCAGAATGCTTGAAGGACATTGTACGTAACTGCAGCGTTGGAAAGTTCCAGAAGGATGACGTCATCATCCGCCAGGGGGAGATTGGCGACTGGTATGTAGCCTGCGTTTCGGAAAAATCGTGGATTGTTTTAAACCGTGATAAACAATCCAAGTTGAAAGTGACTTAAATGTGCTGTAATACCTTAGTTCTAATATTTAATAATCCAATTATCACATATTCAAATACTAATACTAATCTGTACCATAATACATGTATGCACAAAATATATATATACGTTTTCTACAGTTTCTACATCATTCTTGCGGGTCAGATCTCCATATTCATCATCAACAAGGACAAAGATGGGACCGGAAGTACCGACGAACAGTCTGCCTATGACCTCATCGGTAGCCGTGACAATGGCGGATATCTGGACCGGAGCAAATTGGGCAACTTTGTCACAAGTCTGGGTGAGTGGACAAAGTCAGGAAGTATTTGGTATAAGTAGACACTAGTGGACTCTGTATAAAGTGAAGTTTTTTTAAGGGATATAGATTCAAGACTTCAACTCAATTTTTTGAGTGCATAGAGTTAGGTATTTTGTGTTTATATTGTTTTGCAAACTTTGTCTATACAACCTTATCGAACAGTTTCATTAAACCTGACTACAAGTTCAAAATGGTGTGTACCATTTAACATGCAAATTAATTAATTATTGTCTTAAAAAACATGATCTGAAAATTTTATAACAGCACACTTGGTTTACCACACAGGATCTAGGTTTCCGTTCGGCGAAGTGGCACTCGTTTCCGACGACGCCGTACGAACGGCCACGATCATTGCCGAAGAGGAAACGGACTTACTCGTGGTCGATCGGGCGCTCTACAATCGAGCGGTCCGAGATGTCCTCGCGGCGGAGTTCGAGGAAAAGCAGTATTTTATCAAGCACAACGACATGTTTTCTTCGTTGATTCCAAAGTACCGGAAGCAGCTAGCGATGGCCATGTACAAGGAGACGTTTCCCTATGAGTCGGTGCTAATTCGACAGGGGGACACCGTTCAAAACATTTACTTCATTGTCAGGTAGTTGCACCATTATAACGAATGTGATTATAGCAAACCATCGCATTGTATGAGCTTTGACGTATTTGCGCACTGTTGAATAAAGCAAACACGTGTAATCTGTTGACATCATTTCGCTTATTTTTTGTTACGTCATTGTATGTCGCTCGGTACGTGCTGATTAATTAAAATAAATAAGTTAATTTTCAAGGCATACGCGAACTAGTCGTCAAGCTCTCGTTAAAGACTGCCTTGTACTTATTAAACAATATTAAAGGTAGAATGAATTATATAAATATATTCTACCATACAGCTGTGTCGCTTTTGTTGTTGAGAAATTAGAGATTTATCTGAATAAAGCAAACAATGAAAATCTTAATACTAGAATATCGATATGTTCATTTCAGTGGGCAAGTGGAGATTCGAGCAGATATCAACATGCATCAGACGCAATACCCGAAACTGTACCGACTTCTAGTAGACGAACGTGAAAAGAAGGTTCTATAGCATTTGGACAAATTCACATCTTTCAGATTCCTACGTTAACGGCGATACGGTGATTCTGTTTTGCAATATATTCTTTTCTGTACGTTAAAGTGTATACATCTTTATATTTGTTTATGGTCGTCTTATGATATTGTACAATGAAAGCCAGACTTGCTTATCGGTCTTCTTTAGGCTAATGCTGATAGGCCCTTTGAGCGTTTGCGGGCCGATATACTTATTTACGTGACTGCATTGCGTTCTGCCTACTATAAATACCAGCTCGATAGTCTTTTCTTCAACGCTAATGTATCAATGCTTACTTACGTCTCCTGTGGTTGAGCAAATGACCTTTGGCATATTTCCCCGTTTTCACCCATCCTATGCCACTCTGTTTTTATTTCCCTATAACATTCTATAATGCGCAGGTACATAACCAAATCAAGCCCTTTTCCTTGTCATAACTGTTTAGCTTCTCCACCTTTGTCCATGTAGGCTGCACTTTAAGCACCCTATTGCGTCAGCGTGTTGCTTTAATGAATGGTTCCTCCTTTGTCCTCACCCGAAATTCCTATTCGGTGCACCGTCTTTGTTCCCCTGCTGGTGTCTTATTCAAACCGTAATCCGAGCAACGATCTGGGCGAACATGGCTTAATACATGTGCTTAAAGTGACGTTCCAGATTAGCGGTCTGTACAGGCTAATCTGGGACGACACTTAACGCTCATTAAGCCCCGTTTTCCCAGAGCGAGGATTATTATGGTTTTTACATAAAAGTTCAAAAAGTTGTATTTCGTTTTTGTAGTCTAAATCATGAAGCTGATTCGTGATGGTACAATGTAGACATAATTGATCGTACATTGCATTCCATCGAAATCGATTGAGAATCACAAGTGCGAGAACAAACAGTTTTGACGGATTCCGCTCCTGAAAGCAAACAACGGAGATATATAGATAACGTGATGGGCCGTTACTGTTTATATGTTCTGTATAACATTGATGACCCCGATAATTTCATTTGGTTTTTTAGTATTCTATAGTGTTTCCCGGCACATCATATGAAATGCTTACATTAATTCTGTTTAAACCTATATTCGAATATTTACTATCAACTTGGCAAATCACTTTCCTATTTACGTACATTACTTTAAGTAATTGACACCTGTGTGGTGTTTTTGTCTGTATACTTAAGCTGGTGTAATCCACTTGCTAATTTACATGTGGACCGATGTTTTGTCAAACTTGGTTCAAAAATGCAAACCCCTTGGGCGTGAAACAACTGCGTCTGATATCGAATTGTTAGGGAAATATAATAGTTTTACGGTCAACCCTGAATATTTCTCTGCTATAGACTGATCAAGGAGAAACGGCAGCGGCGTCAACAACCGGAAGTGGAGAACCTCCCGTCGCCGCTCAGAAAGAAGGATGCGACTGTTAAGACTCTGAAAATGTGCTACCTCGGAAAGAACGAGTCGCTAGGTAAGTAGATAGGTCGGTACAAATGCATATACACTCATGACGTAAATTGTACTTCTTATCGAATATCTATTGTTACCAGGGCAAAACATACGAATGTTATGGTACACGCAAAATACCATTACAGTGGAAAGTGTCGTCCCTGATTATCCCTTGAGGACTGCACATGCTTATTTCGGACGAAACTGTACGCAAATGTATTAAGTCACGGATTCACAGAGCGAGGCTAAATTATATCCGAATAACGGATACTGCATATTGCTCACAGGCGAGATAGAGGTCCTCATGGACATGGAGGCATACATGACGTCAGCCGTCTGCACGGAGCGCACCGAGGTCCTCGTGCTCGAGATGAAGCACTACGAGCGTCTCTTCGTCAAGAAGCACCAGGGAACCATCGACGTCATGCGCAGGCGCCTTGAGATGAAGGTCAACACGCGCACTTCCGTTCTCAAGGTACTCGAGTTGTTGTTCTCTGCACAAGAATGTGAGCCTCGTTCTGGGAAAACTGGGCCTAATGAATATGATTAATTTGCGCAAAGTGTCGTCCCAGATTAGCCTGTGTAGTCCACATAGGCTAATCAGGGACGACACTTTTCGCTTTATGGAATTTTTCGTTAAAAGAATAAAACCAAAATCCAGTCAATGCGGAAAGTGTAGTCCCTTTACGCACGTGCATTAAGTCCTGTTTTCGTAGAGCGCGGCGCATTTATAAGGTAATTTTACAGCTAGATTTTAGACTCATTGTTCTCTTGCAAGGTTGTAATCTTCGCACACACTGCACAACAATATATAAGGTAATTTTACAGCTAGATTTAAGACTCAATGACCTCTTGCAAGGTTGTTATCTTTGAACACATTGCACAACAATACATAATTTAATTTTACAGTTTGCTTTAAGTCTCAATGTTCTGGTGCACGGCTGTTCTCTTTTAATACACTTCAAACAAAATAAAACATGTAATTTTATCTTTTGCTTTAAGTAACCGCGTATTGTTTTAATTGTTTACACGCCATTTACTTGATGGCAAAATTACGTATTTGTACAATGAACCACACGTTATGAACTACGTCACGGTTGTCTTGCACTTATAGGAATACGATGCGCTGCCGCTACTTAAGCTGTTGCAACTGAAACTGAATATGTTACACAACCCTCCACCGGTCCCTGGGGACAAACAAAAGGCGCACGAGAGCTCCGAGCAAATCGCGGAGAAACTACTTTTTAACCACCAGGGTAAGAGACTATGCTTTATCTTATTCACACATTTTACAAAAAATAAAAAAATAACCGTTCACCTGTCGCCCCTGCATACATTTTCGAAAAAAATCAGGCGAGCCCCCATTCCATAGGTTAACTGTGTTGCTATGCAACGTTACACACGTTCTGAAATCAAAACGCTGATAGCATACAGAGATTGTTTGCGAGAGATGTAAGTACAAAAAATCAATACTGTCAATATTTAAATACGTACGATGCATTCGAATGTGCCCTTGTTGTCTCATAAGAGAAATCTCGTTATTGATTTTATGTATGCCTTGGCCCATGGGAAATCTTGCAAAAAAATTGCATGGGAATAAAAATGTCACAGACTGATGCAGACCTTCTTACGCATGCACGCACGCACAATCATCACCAATTTATGGGGCTTTACTTAGCGGGCTCGTGCAACTTACTTATATTTATTTTTACACAACAAAAACGTATTGCAGACTTATTGTATTTGATGTTTTACCAGGTCCGCTACTTGATATGGACGGTCCAGGCAGCGTGTTTTACATGATACGCGCGCGGGAGAAGTCAAGGCGGTAGAAGGAGTCTGGAAGGACTCACCGGAAAGAGCGACCTAATCCTCATCAGCGAAACAAGCCGCCAGAACACGTGCATGTAGTTCGTGTCCCTCAGTCGCTCATAATGGCGTCCCGAAATTCCGGTTCCGAGGTCACTCAGGCGGCGTATCCGAACATTGCACAAAAATCGAATGAAAACAAAATGGCGGGCAATATCCAGCAGTTTTGCGCCAGTGAAATAGACATTGTTGCAAGTTTAAACAGTCCTAAAAGTACTAATACCAACGTTTCCTCATATGATACTGGAGTTAGTCATAGTACCGACGACAACAAAATGCAGACATCTGAAGTTGTGGAAACGACGAATATTGTTCGGGCGTCCATTGCAAGGTCATTCAGACGTATTCAGAGTGCGGATAAAGACAAACACAGACATTTAAATGATATTGAACACACAAGCGCTTCCAGTGTTAAAAACGACAAGGAGAAAAGATCTTTGCCGAATTCTCCGAGATTATATCTTGACAGAAGCACGACTGAAACCAAACTCCAAAACTTGGAGAATAAAGTGGCCGAGTGGTTACGGAAGGACAATCCACGCGCATGCGCAAATGTAGCAAAATTGAGACGTCTTCAAGTTGAGGTTAGTCTTACTCAATACTTTAATAAAAAAGAGAGCCTGTTGTATATTTTTTTTTAATAGAAATTTTAAAAGATTGATATGGAAAAAAATCCAGATATTAATAAAACGTAATATCCGCACTCTTCCTTATTTCCATTTCAGGAATTAGAACCCCCTCCGAAACCAGGCAACAAAATTGTTATACGTAGACGTTTACGTGGCAGCCGTAGTGATTCGTCTTCTGTAACCGGAAGCGGAAAATCCGAAATGGCGGAAAGTGTAAAATTAACCCAAAAGAAAAATAACTCCCAAAAAGTGAGCAGAACCAATTTCCTAGATTTAACCAGGGAGGATTATTCTTTGGATAGATACAGGATACTTTTAGCAAAATGATATTTTTCACTGGAACAAAACAAAACTCTTAGGACTAGAAGAAATAGACAATTGTTTCGTGTTACTTTACCGACCTCAACATTCTCGACCATTGAATATTGTTTTTAGTTGTCTTCTTTTACGACTGTTACTTTTTTGATGTAGTTGTTTTCTTTTTGGTTTCCTGAATCACTTACTTCAATAACCTCGCATACTCACTGTTGAAGATTTGTATTATTATCATTTTGAAATTTAAAGTTGAAACCTTCATGTAAAGATTTACTTCTTCAAAACCAAAGAGTTTCAACGAAATCATGCGTCTGAACCCTATAAGCATGTGTTCATGCCATCTGGAACACAACGAATTCATTCGACTCTATTGTATACTATAATATATGTATATATATATATATATAGATTTACCTCATATTTCGGCATATTCTGCAATATGCCATGCATCAACAAATATACAACAGTATGTCGGTACAAGTCTCAATAATCTAAATAATCATAATAGTTTAAGTCGAGACAAGATTTCAACTATAGTGAAATATAATGTAACATATCACCGATTAAAAACGCCCGTGCATAAATAAAATGTTTGTTAAAAAAAATAACTTGTTAAATTTCTAAATTATTCAAAAGGGATTTCCAATAAGCACAATGCGTTCGGTATATTTGTATCGTGTTCTGAGAAAACTGGGCATAATGCATGCGCGTAAATTGTCATCCCAGATTAGCCTGTGCAGTCCGCACAGGCTAATCAGGGACGAAAATTTCCGCTTTTATGGTATATATTGTTTAAATGATGTCTCTGCTTAGCGAAAATCCAGTTAAGGTGGAAAGTGTCGTCCCTGATTAGCCTGTGCGGACTGCACAGGCTAATCTGGAATGACACTTTACGCATAAGCAATTTGCCCAGTTTTCTCAGAACACGCCATAAATCAAACCATAATCATGTTTTACAGAGGCATTCTATAAATGGTAAATATTTCCTTATCTTTCACTTAAGATTATATCAGTCTTCCTACCATTATTAATAATTATGTCAGTTATACAAAAATACCATTTATCACATGCTATACCTTGTTTCCCATGTAATATAACCATTACATATATTTTTATATTACACATCACTGTGTAATACAACATTTTTAAGAGTTTTCATTGGCTACAGAATCAATAACTAACCAATTGCATGGCTTTATTTTGGGGAAATGACGTTGTAAACATGAAATGACGTCACGATAGTAAACAACTTTTAGATCTATCAGCATTTATTTGATCAATTAAGATGTATTTTATTTAGTTTAAAAGCATGTGATAACAAGAGATGTGTTTGTCAGACACACATGCCCCCTACTGCAACGCTTTTATTTTTTTTATTTTTTTTTACCTTTGACCTTGAAGGATGACCTTGACCTTTCACCAATTAAAATGTGCAGCTCCATGAGATACGCATGAATGCCAAATATCAAGTTGCTATGATCAATATTGCAAAGTAATGACCATTTTTCGAAACCTAAACACAAGTGTGACGGAATTTCAGAAGGACAGACAGGCGGACGGTGCGATCACTATATGCCACTCTACCAGGGGCATAAAAATATCCTAAATAACTAAATAAAATACCTAGAAATAAAATGCTGTTAAGTGACCCCGTGTTAAAGGTCAAGGTCACAGGGGTCAAAATTGTTGTGAGTATGGAAAGGCCTTGTCCATATACACAAGCATACCAAATATGAAGGTTATATCTCTAGGGACATAGAAGTTATGAGCAGTTTCGAAACCTTAACGCAGATTTTGAAACCTAAACGCAGACCCTTGCTTCAAGGTCAAGGTAACAGGGGTCAAAATTTGTGTGTGCATGGAAAGGCCTTGTCCATATACACATGCATACCAAATATGAAGGTTATATCTCAAGGGACATAGAAGTTATGAGCATTTTTCGAAACCTAAACGCAGATTTTGAAACCTAAACGCAGACCCTTACTTCAAGGTCAAGGTCACAGGGGTCAAAATTTTTGTGCATATGGAAAGGCCTTGTCCATATTCACATGCATACCAAATATGAAGGTTATATCTCAAGGGGCATAGAAGTTATGAGCATTTTTCGAAACCTAAACACAGATTTTGAAACCTAAAC
>VMBQ01005048.1:54320-76603 GCA_007657795.1 Dreissena rostriformis | reverse complement strand
AATATTTTATGTTGTGTGTGAGATGAACATGTTACAGTCACTAAACGAAATGGTATTGTATTTATTTCGATTTCATGCTCGATTTGTAACTGACAAATGTTGCGCGTTAAAAATTACCCCGATGTCTTATTATTTTTATTAAAGCTGTTCGCACATTAGTAATTGATTTGTGAAAAATCCGAGGATCTTCTTATCGCAATGGTATCAAGTTAACAGGTGCAGTTGCAGGTTTTGACATTGTTTATTGTATGCTGTTTTGGTGGTTAGTGTTTAATGCGCATCATATTTACCGTACGAGTTTTATTCGTCCATTCAATTAGAAAAACAATTTCTTATTTATTTAAATTATGCTAAACGTGTTTGCAATGTAAGATATGTGTGTATTTGAATTCAATAAAACGTTTATCCTTTAAATATGACATTCTTGCTAATTTTACACGATACCTGGGCAAACTATTAAACGAATCACTTCACATAGAAATGATTTAAGCTGATGTAACTGCCTTGGAACAGTGGATGCAAAGATTAGAAGCGTGTGTGTGTGTGGGGGGGGGGAGGGATATACCGTTTCAGTTCCACGCATAGATTATATATTTCCTCCTGTCCAAGGCATGGGGAGCATACCGTATATACAACAACTATTTACAATAATTTATGCGTGTACTTTTACATGCGCTCGTATATTATTAATTTTAAATCATATAAGAATTAGACTTGATCATGAATAAGACATCATTATTGCCCGGTACTTCGAATCAATCACCGACATGAGTTGCTCAGAATCCCTGGAGTACAGAACTCGCAAACATTTGCATCTTCATGCATACGTTTATTTATTTTGAACGCAGAAATTAATATGTTTAAGTGCGTTTTAAAATGATATCTATACTAAATAGCCTTTTCCAAATCTGTGAACGTAAAAATGAATAACAACACTAACACGTGATAAGTGTACACATGTTAATATAAGTGTTAAATGTGTTCATATTTCAAAAGTATATTTACTGAATTAAATTATCTGTATTTTTATTGAAATGTCCATCATTCGACGTATGCAACTCCTACAGTCAATGCTAGCTCAGTTGGCAGAGCGCTGGACAACAAATTCGATGAGCTCGGTTTCGATCCCGCCCCGGTCACATAATGCGGGGATTGGCCATGAAATCCTTCTTACGGCCATTCTCCTCTTACCTCTGATCCAAGTAGGGCAGTTGTCAGTTACTGGCATGAGTGTGTAAACTAGCTTACTCAGGAAAAGTGTGAGTTGGTTAATTTACTGACCGCCATCATATGGCTGAAATATTGTGCAAACGGCGAAAAAACACTCACAAACAACAAAAGAGACAGAGTTAATTAAGAAATCTGACCTTAAACGCCTAATTCTGTTTTCTGAGAAGGTATAAGTGGTTTTTATTCCATAGATGTCGTATTTTTTTTTAAATGTAATTAAATATGTTTACTTACAAATCTATCGTGTTTTGAATAGTCTTATTCTTAACTTACAAATTAAAATAGCAATATAAAAGTTGATTAAAAACTATTGCCTTACTAGTGTTATTTAACTTGTTTAAGCATAATGTATACATTCGAATTTGAATCTAGGACAATTATATAGAAAATCGTCATTTTATGTAAACGAGTTCCTTTAAAGTTTAAATATAGTCAACTTCAAAGCAGGTTTGGCTGACTGCCACCAAAGTATGAGTTTATCACTTTTAAAAGTGCTTTTATCCGGGATGTAAAGCGTGAAACTCTTCAGACCATGAAATGGTCTGATGATAGCTCTTTGGTCTGATAAGATTGGAAAACAAAGAGGACTGCGCATGCGCGGTAGAATGTAAATAAATAAAATCATGTCCGTGAGAATGGTCAGATGAAGGTACTATTGAGCAACGATTCTTTCCATTATTTAAATATTATTGCAATAGACAGATGCCTTTTTATGCATACTATTTCATGTACAACTACGATTACAATTTACCTTCAAATTTACTATCTGATGTATCTTAAACGACATTCGGTGCACAATACTCCACTTCGGTGCGTTCAACGTCTTATTTATTAAACTAATTCGGGCACTTTCAAAGTTTCAGTGTTGATTGTGCTTTTTATACTGGACAAACACAATTTCGACGCAAGAGAGATAATTTCTTTGAAGTCTGATTGTCTTAACAAAATGCAGGCGAATCGGAAATAATTTCAGATGTTCATTTTTAACCGACCCTATCAACCCTGTTTTGTTGATATCTTTGATACTTCCCTATCCTACATGTATGACTATGTTCAGACTGCATGCCATGCAGTCATCATTTTTATAAGAACACACTTAACAATAAACTTGTCATGATTTGAAATTTTTGAATATAAATCAATCAATAAATCTTATAGACGAATGAACAGCAACACACTGTGAATAGTGAATATTTTCCAAATTATTGTGATCAACACAACATGTGTTGCGAAATTTGCTATATTAAAAAAACAAAAACAAATGAAATCGTATTCTTACAAATAAGGATACGTCATAGATTAGATTTATTATAAGTTGTATTAATTAACCATTTGTTTAAAACTAATTTTTAGAATTGTTTGTTACCATGATCATTGAAGATACACTATAGACAGTTGTGATATAGAGATCTTTGTCAAACAAAATGATATAGAGATCATGATTCAGATTTTTGTCAAGCAAATGGTTGGCTAAGTATTGTTCTCCATAAAATGTTTCAACTCAATTCGAATAATGTAAAGACAAGTCTCTGGGTTTAATGCAACTCATACCATTCCGGCAACCACAAAATTAATGTAATTTATTGTATTGTTATAGTAATTCAGTTTCATTATTTAACATATTGTGGCTTTTTTTTTTAGACATTCTCATCTTGAGGAACTATGATTGAGAAAATTTACCACAATTTTGGAGGGCTAGTGTCGCTCGATTGATCAATTCATTGTCAGCTCGGGTACTACTTTACTAATAAACTATACCCCGGGTACTCTTAAGTATACTTACATGTACCATGGGTACAGAAAATATACTACAACGCTAAATTGGTCGTTGTCGGTTAATGTTTGCCAATTAATTACCGGGGTATTTCAATTTTTATTAAAATGGCCTCTATAATATTGAAACACATACCGGTACTCAAAAAGCATGTTGAGGCAGGTTTTGTCCAAAGAGAATTTTGTTTAATATCCCATAGCACGTTTTACGACATCAGATTTAGGGTGGGAGTAAAACTCCGGTACAGTCTAAATTGGCCACGGGCGTTTAAGTATATTAAGCGTACTCTCAGTACATTTAAGTAAGAGTACCCAGGGTACATTAAAGTAGTACCTGAGCTGACAATGACCAATACAGCGCTAGTGACCAGGGTGGCAAATTAGGAGAATTGCATATTGATATTGTCGGGTTGGAGAACATCTATTAGGGCATTTTTGTGCCTGACTCAAATAGCACAGCGTGCCATGTGTGGCATAATATCCATATAATTATTATATTAATTAAATGTCGTTCATTATAAATTTGTTTAATAATCTATTTATTCTATGTTTTTTGTATGCGGACTTCACCTATTCTGTTAGTAGACAGTCAAACTGTGTCTGTCAAATAAACATGGTGGTCTGGCATATGTTATGAATTACCATATTCAGGTGTTGAGTTTGTATGCGTACAATTAATGACTCATTATTATTTCTGAAAAAGTTAACTTACAACATGTATAATATTCTACAGATATATGATTTTGGTCTTATTAAGTATTGCAGTCTTTCATGGGAACTGAAAGTATGATGTCTTATTTTATTTATTTTTAAAATAATGACGGCTGACACATTTTACATACAGTACTTGTTTTAAAAACAACAAAACCTGTAATATACCGTGTTATTAAGATCTCGTAATTATTTTTCTCCATTTAAGTGTATTAAGCAATTCATAATAACCTTTCATGATATTTTATAATCATCAAATATAGAAATTTCATTCAAACTTGTGTAAGTGCAATATACATTGACTTTTGCTTTTAAATAATGATCAGGGGTGGCGAAATCTAAAAAAAACTATACTTGTCCACGGACAACCATTTAGGAAATTTAACTTGTCCCTTGCTGAATTACACTTGTCCGTTAATGTTTATTTAATTATTAACGCATTTATTGTTATACCTACCATTCTAATCAGACCCTAAAGTGTACACCTTCACGATAAAATCGTGGCGAGTTACTTAGAAAACTGATGATGGCAACCGGGTGTAATAATCGTGGAAATTGTGCATTTCATGCGTAGTATTGTCAAAACATTTTTTCATCGCTTCAAGCGTTTAAACAAAGACTCGTTGAATTAATTACACACAACTGTAAACGTTTTGTTTTATTCTCAAATGAGCATAAGTAAATGTGTAATCCGACAAACACTTCCGAATTTTAATGACAGCCATTGCCATATGCAGCGTAACTATCCGGCTATGCTCGAATTTGTATGAAGTAAACCATGAGAAAAAACTGAAGCTAGAATTTAGCGAACATTTGGTATTAATGCATTTTAAAATTTTAGACGAACGTTCAATATTTAGATACAGAATTGACGAACAAACCAGTCTGTTCACTGTCTAACAGTCGGGCCGAATGTTGAAAATGGGGATGCCCCCGGTCTCAAATAGAATAAGGGAGATCACCGCGCAGGAGAGTGCCCGTATTTTAGCTTGATTTGCTTCTCAAATAGCACTGACAATGTAACCGCGTGTCAACATCCGGTTTTTTTAAACTTAATTACAATGTATTTTTTTGTATTCCTCGACCCGACTGGTTGTCCACGGACAACTAAATTGAAAAAAATCAGTTGCCCAGACAAGCAAATGTTCGACTCGGGCAACTCGGACATTTGATTTCGCCACCCCTGAATGATTGTAGCTATGCAGTTGTTGTTTTTTTTTAATTTTAAATTTAGCTGGGAAATAAGCATAAAGGATTTTTTCGTCACTATACAACTCAATCATTAAACTTACAGAAATTATATTGTATTTTTTGTTTAAACATTTAATGTTGAAACATTATATTGATTTTCCTACTAAATATTAAGAGTGAAACTGTGTTCATGGATGGATGCTTTGAGTTTGTAAGTAAAATTAATGACTCATTATTATTACTGAAAAAGTTAACTTACAAATTTTCTCAACTTTTAAAAGTTCATGACTCATTTTTTAGCCCAGCTGTTTTCCAAGAAAACCCGAAGTATTGTCATAGCCACCTCGCCGTCCGCGTCTACCAAAAACTTTAACATTGCCCATAACTTTTGCAATATTGAAGATAGCAACTTGATATTTGGCATGCATGTGTATCTCATGGAGCTTCACATTTTGAGTGGTGAAAGGTCAAGGTCATCCTTCAAGGTCAAAGGTCTTTTTTTTTNCCGTCTCGGACAGGCTCCGGAAAGTGACAGTCTGGCCCCGGTGCTCAATTCCGTGTAATCTGAGAAAACAAAAAGGTTTTTTGTGCACATATACCCATTACGGTGACAACTTATGTAAGTGAGATACAATTAGAGTGAGCTTTCAATAGTCTTTGTCGCTTTATTTGTTGCAAATGGAAAAGTCACCACGCGGGCATCACATTGTCGGACAAACTGGCAAAGTTATCGCCACAAAATGTGCTTTCAGAGCTGCAGTAAATGTAAAATACCAAATTTTCCTAATTTTGGTGACAAAAGTGTGCCAGGATATCAAAGAAATCACTTTACAATAGATTTCATTGAAAATAATGGCGTACTCACCTCCAAAGACACCGATCCTCTCGACACGACTGGGCGAGTGTTGAGGGCCTTCTCCAAACCAGTCATGCTGTGCAGTTTTTGATGGCCTCTCACTTCAGTCGGACTTGTAAACCGATTGGACGACAGTTCAGGCAGAGCTATAGACCCATTTCGACACCGCCTACAAATGCACACTTAGGTTAACGCATTATATTGAGGTCACTAAAATACAGATTCCCTGGTGTTTTTTCACGCGGGGTCTATCGCGACAACATCGTTCCAGGAAAATAAGCATATTATCATTTTGAAAATACGCATATTATCATTGTTGTGTTTTCAGCTGAATACTGGATTTTACTTGAACTCAGCAAAAACAAGATATCCGAACAGGAAAAATAAGGCAAAGTAGTGTAATTCTGAGTAGATCTGCCTGACGGGAGTGAAGGCAAAGGCAGATAGCCGTGTCGGTCCAAAATTGGCGGGCATTTTTAACAGTAAAAGGCTCAAAAAGTAAACAATAGCAGTACATACAGATGAAATAAAGACATGCATTAGGTTCATTATTGAGATTGATGCAAATTTATGTCAAAATGTCACTGAAAAACAATATCGAGTGTTGAAGTAGTCTTAGAATATGTCTCCGGAATAGGTTTCAGTGCGATTTTTCAGCATTTAACCCTCTTATGACCCCCAAATCATACAGCCCAATGGCAAACAGCCCTAAATTGGGTCAAAATGACATCTGGCAGTTATGTTTTGCAATACAGAGAGTTTTTGATGGTCACTTGTCAAAATTCTGGCAGACGACTAACCTGGTCGGTAGTTCTTAAAGGTTACGCATGCGCAATTAATTTCCTTCTTCGTTATATATAGAATTCGCAATCTTTGATCTCAAATTTCACCTTGACCGAGCGTATAGGCAATATATCACTATACATGACTGGAAAGGTGGTTTCGTAAGCTTACAAAAAAACTGCATTAGAAAAAATTCTATGTGTTGTAACTCAAAATAATTACCTTAGAACATATGCACCGGTTTTAAAAGCACCGCCACGGCCATCTTGAATGCAAAAATATGCCCTACTATTGAGGCTGGCAACCACCAACATACAAAGAAATGCACAAATCAGGCCTTTTGCCCTGTGACTTACACATGTACCTTTAAACTGATACCAAAACTTATCATTTGAAATGCATTTTTTAAATCTTATGCACCAGGACCTGCATCATATGTGCTTAATAGCAAACTGGCTGTAACCCCCCAAATTCCACTTCCTATTAGTATTATGTAACCTCTATAGGGCAGTTCTTTAAGTTTCTACGCAGTAGAACCATTGTCGAGTTCGCTTTCTTATGTGAGTTGACCAAGTTTGATTTTCAGATATGGTAAGCCCCAAGTATGGATTATCGGGCACTTGTTTGAGAATTTGGTCTCATAGGGAATAAAAGTGTGGAGTCTTGTTCTTAATTGACATTACGTTAATAATTGGGAAATCTTTATGATGTTCTATTCTATGCAATCATTATCAGCAATCTCACAATTGCATGCTCACAATCACAATTTATAATAACAACATAATGAATGTGTCAGCAATTTGATGAATTCTATTTTATGATGTTTATGAGATTAAATTTTATGTCACACAATATTATAACTAAAGGACCACAATGGAAATAAGGGTTTAATTGCAAACCCTTTATTGTGCAATCCTTAACGTATAATGTTGATTGACATGGCTTTGTTTATACATGCAGGTTGTTTTTATTACTTATTGTGTGTATATAACATGCTGTTATGTAAATCTATGCATTTTATGTTGAAATAAATCTATCTTTCACTTGTCAGAATATCTAGTTGTGGGTATCCTTATACGTGTAAATGGTTGTGTTCAAGATCAAGTCGAAAATATTTAAATTGTTGTCTTAAGCTGCAATTTGTTGTTCTTGTACATTTTGTACAATTCGCAGTCCCAAAAAGATTTGTTACAAACAAAAAGAAGTATCTAATTTCCCAAAAACTATTTACAAAATTATTTGCCAAGGAGCACTTCTTGTGTGATCTCATAAATAATTGATTGTGGTTATCCAAATTAAAATTCATACATATTTATCATATCTTTTCAGCAATAAAGAACAATATTGGTAGTCCAGATAGGGTTCATAACTTTTTATCAACGATGTATATTCCTACCTGTACCATAAGTAACCCCAACATGAAGAATTTGGAGAGACATACTTGAAGAACCATTCCAAAAGTATCAATGATCTCTTCAGCAGAGGCCGTCAGACAGGCTTATCAGATGGTAAGGAAGTAGGTATTTCATTGATTTATGTTTATGTAGAACCTTTGTTTTGCGTAATGAATAATATGGTAAAAAATATTGATTAACAATTGGTATGTTCATAATTTTCTTTTACTGAAGTTAATGAACCTACCTGAATATTATTAGTAATCAAATAACTTTAAAGGAGAAAATAATGGTGTTTTATTTTATGCTTTCCGATGGTTTATAGAGAAATATCAGTAAATTAAAACTGATATTTCACTGTTTCAAACAGTGAAAAATAATAGTGAAAAATATTGATATTTTTCACGGTTTTTACTATGAAAATTTTTTTTTTGACGAAATGACGTCATTATTCCAGCATAATTCTCCAGTTAAACTCTTTTACAATGTAAATAAACGGTGAAAAAAGCATTAAATAAAAAGGAAATTTGTTGGAAGCAATGGAATGTGGATTTTAATTCACTTGTTATCATAAAAGATCATACAGATCTTTCTATTTATGTAATGATCACTGTCATTAAATGCTTGTACATGTATATATTAAAAACTGCCTTTCAATTGGAATTTCAAGCTAGCTTAGCAATTTCTAACTGCTCTGTGTAGTTTCCATGTCAACACATGAAATAAGATGACTGTATTTATGTTAGTATGCCAATGAGTTTATTATAGGCTTTTCTTAATTGTTACCTATTTTTGTACATTTTAACTCTTCTAAGTGCTAACATCTAAAAGTATCAAATGCCGTATGGAGTTTCTGGCAAATGTGGGCACCCTTGTTTGTTAAGCAGGAACTTAAAATTTTCAAGGTTACCGTAAACAAAATAATTATTCAAAGATTTATGTTCCAACTGCCTTTTTAAAAAAATTGTGTGAAAAAAGACTTGTGACTAAAGATTGAAATTTTTCTGGTTTTCTGAGGAATGATGACATCAATTGTGTGTCTATATTTTCTGTTCTTCTTCTTCATATATTGTACAAGATCCCGTTCTGGGGCATTGGCGTACATGAAAAACGATTTAAAATCGTTAAAATCAATTTGTAAGCAATCGTAATAAATTAGTTTTGGGAAAAAAATAGTATTTTCATGAATGATGAGCCTAATATAGTTTGGCTCTTGTATATTTTTTCCAATGTTCACATTTCTCTCGAAACTTGTTTCTTCATAACATATTGCCATTTTATCAGCAGTAAGACGATCAGTGGTAGAAGAAGTAAACGTTAAGAATGAAAGGAAATAATAGAAGTACATTCATACGAGTGTGCAATTATAATGATCATTTCTTTATTGATCAATGCATGTTCCTTTATGAAAGCTTTTTCAATAAATAGATAAAGAGTTATAGATAATTTCATAGTTTGTTTGTTTGTTATTATGCCCCCTTCTTCGAAGAAGAGGGGGTATATTGTTTTTGGCCTGTCTGTCATTCTGGCTGTCCCAAAACTTTAACCAAAAACTTTAACCTTGGTTAAAGTTTGGTCATAACTTTTGCAATATTTTCAAGATAGCAACTTGATAATTTGCATGCATGTTTATCTCATGGAGCTGCACATTTTGAGTGGTGAAAGGTCAAGGTCATCCTTCAAGGTCAAAGGTCAAAAAACAAAATCCAAGGGAAGTAATAAGCTTTAAAGGGAAATAACTTCTAAACCTGCCAAATGATAAATTGAAATTTTATTTCAAAGTGGCTCAGTAGGGGGCATTGTGTTTCTGACAAACACATCTCTTGTTTACCAAAAAAATACATTTTTGATCCAACTGATTGAACACAGTTGTGTAACTTCCTGTCTGTTAAGATTCCCTCCCTTTTGCAATATAGTTGTATATGACTGTACAATAGACTGAGTTTCATCTTTTTAATCACAAGTGTGTAAATCCTATATAAAATTAGGAGAGATTGAAAATCAATGACGTTTTCCTTGCATGATGTTTTTGCAAAATCTCAACCTTGTAGAAGCAAAATCTCACCACTGTAGACAATTACAGTTAAATGTGTTTGTGTTTTTCGTGGCCGTTCGATTGGCCTACTTTGAAACTTAATTTCCTGTGACTGTATACTGTGACTTATTCAAAGAGCGAACAACTGCAGTGCCTTCAGCGCTTTGATTTTTATTGTATTTTGTTCGCATTACGCGACAATTCAGTGTTCATTGTTCGGAATTTATACGGTGCTTATGTTCATCAATTACCCAATAAGTATTATATGAAAAAAAATACAAACGCTTTTTGAGTACTTGAGATTACATTCTATAAGATATTTACAATTTAGCATTGCGATGAGATTTTCTAAAAACAAACGGAATGAAAGTGGAGATGTTTACTTATAAAAACAATAATTTTCATTTAAAATAGCCTTATGATTACGTTCTCAATTGTTTCATCTTTATAATTATATTCAACCCATATGAAATCCATATTCACATCTGCTATATCGACATACAATTTTAATCGGTGTAAAGCTAACTTCATTGTTGTAGTGTTTTTTTCGTTTAAAATCAGCAATATATGGAACAACAAACTGCAAATATTTCATATATCCACGATATGGTATACATTTATTTGTAAACTGTACAAGCAAACTATGTATTATTCCGTTTTCTATGGATTAATATATAACACAGATAAAATAAGTAATTGTTGTTTACTGCAAGTGAATGATTTGATCCTCAGGCATGATTTTTGCACAGCATGTCTGTAATATATGTGTTCCGAGAGCGGTCTTTTTGTAGCTATGAAGAAAACATAAGTGGATATTGTCAAACGTGACACTGCCGTATAATTGCATTGTTATTATTTGTTTATTCATCCTGTAGAAACACCAAGGCAGAACATGTATTAGTGATCTGCTTTACTTTTAACAACCCATGGGTCAATTTATTTATTTCGAAATAGCACACCGGTATCAGGTTAACGTAAAGTTTTATAACTGTTTTATTGACGCAAAACGTGCATAATATTTGATTTGTTAATCCATGAAACGTTGCATATAACGGACTTAGGAAAATATTTCACTCATGAAATATGTGTTTTTACGGATTCTACGACAGACAGACGGAGAGTGTCCAGTCTTATCTGAACGAAGAACTTGAAAAATTGGGTTAAGATTTAAAAACAAATCTCAAGCTACTCTCTAAGCAAATCCCTTAAATGCGTGTCAAAATGGATTAGAATGGGCCTCCTTTCAATCAATGGACGCATGCACTGAAATTCGTCATTTTATACAAATTTTACAATGTTCGCGCTTTTCTAAAATTATAGCTGACAAAATGTATTTTTCAACCTATGATACCCGATGTATTGTTTTCACAAAAATGCATAAACATGAATATGTGTTGCTTGTGTTGCTACAACATAACGTCACACAAAGACTTCAACAATTTATAGAAAACTTAAGTCTAATGAAGTCTTCGTTTTTAGACGTTCGATCAACGGAAGTTACACCGTGCCTTTAAGGCGTCGAACGTCTTGCGCAAAATAACTGGGTAAAAAAGGCGGGCAAAGTCCGAGTTGAACAACGTGCGTAGGACGTTACTTCAGCGTAAGATGTGCACACATTGCCTTATCAACGGGTGTTTGACAAACGACCGACGAATCGACTCAAAGTCTTACTTTAGTGGTCGAGAAACAGATTGCTACCATGCGTCAGACGCACGTTTTCAACAACATTTTTGACGCAAACTTGATCTGAAGTTGACTCAAATATGTTTTGACAACTGTTGTCGCATGGCATGTAGCAGATTCAGAAAAAAACATCGCAATTACCAGCGTGTATTGGCCGCCAAGCATCATGAGTAATTTATACGAATTAAATGAACGTCGTCTTTAAATAATTTACCTATCGTTTTTAATGTTCAAGAATGAAACCTCGTAAAATCAACATCCTCGAAAAACAGGCACGTGCGGTCGTCCTGTCAGATCAGATAGTTTAATCTAAACAAAGATCTTTAATAAAAAAATAGCTCCGCCAAATTGTAGATTTAATGTACAAGACTACGTTTTTATGTAAAGTAGGCTCTAATATAATCGATTTGAATAATTGAAATAAATATTTCATCGCAGGTTAAATAGAATGACGTTAGCGGGATCTGTAATTTTATATTTTCGAAATACTTTACGACCTATCGTCGCTGATAAAATAACACTTAACGGGAAACAAACTATCTAATTCCCCTGGTGGTATAGACGACATTGATTCGTATGATTATATCCGTATTAACATGTTTACTATGTTTATGCTTGTTTATTCAAACAACAAGAATCTGTGATCGACGTTTACCGCAATCGTTTTACGGTGAACATTAAGTGTCTGTTGCAATCGTGCAACACACGCAAGTTAGTCGAGTCGCGTCCGCAAAGGCGTTACACGTCGTCCACAATCGCACTTTGCGGATTGAATCGTCTCTCAAAGGACACATTCCGAGTACATTGATACGAGTCGGACGTAGGAATAACAGACGATGCCCTAACGTGACCCTGCGACTGGTGTTTAGTTTAAACATATTTATTTCGAACAAGAATATATTTGCACAAAAACAATGTATACACCATTTAAATAAATACTTGTTAGAATAGGATTAGAACGAAAGATGTAATCTTATTTAGTTCTTCTCCATAGTGGTGTTTGACGATGATCTGACCTCAATAATTATAATCTTCGTAATAATCACATTATCACATAATTCTTTCTTGAATCTGTGTGCGCGAGTATCAAAGTAACAAAACCTGATTAATTTTAAAGTCTTACAACAATTTGAAAAAATCCGAATTTCCGCCCGAATCAAGATGATTTTCAGTGCTATTTTTATATATATGATTGTTATTTGTAAATGTTTATACATGTTGACTATGATAATGCTAAGTCGTTGTGGTCTACTAAGTAATTGAGATATGCAATACTATATTATAAAAAAAATCTTGATTGACTGGAAGATCTGTTTTCAGTCAATGAAATTCGTTATGTTATTCTTTTCTCGGCCTGTACGTATGGAAAGCATTTACGTTGATTAAACAATCACTGTAATGTGTTAAGATTGGAGACCACAACGGGAAATTTGTGCGCAGACGGATTACAATCAACTAAAAAGTAGCCGAAAAGAAATGTTAAAAAAACAATGACGTTTGAAACATGACACGTTCTTTCTTACATCATCATAATCATCATTTCCTTGACCGGTCTTGGGGAAATGAGGGACGACGACACAGATATCCTCCGCCAGTCAGGTCTGTTGTGGGCTGCTGTGAGTAGCTCAACCATGGGGAGGGACGTCCACTCTTTCATATTGACCGTCCAGTGTTTCTTCTGACGGCCTCGACGGCTACCTCCCTCTAGCGTACCCTGGATCACAGTCATACACAGAGAATCATACCTTGTGACGTGTTCAAACCAATCAAGATTTCTTCATTTGGTGGTCGCCAGGAGGAGTTCATGTGGGCCAACAAGTGCTGCTGTCATATTCCGACGAACTCGTTGGTCGTGTGCTTTATGTATTAGATGCGGAGCATCTGTCTTCCTTCCATGACATCCCATTGTCATTTTTATATACATTAAGCTTATGATTATTTTGAAAATCATGTATGGATATGAGGGTCCTCATGTGAAAAAAAAATTACTTTACGTTTGACACAAAAGTATGTCTATGTATTGTTGGATGGTGGTGTTAAAGTCGAATTGGTACCCAACAAATGTTCGAACTGCTTTCTCATTTCTTCCCAAGTATCTTCGCTTACTTGAAGTTGTAGGGAACCAGTCACCAAATAATCACACTTTTTGCTGAGATTTTCAGTCACATTTCTATAACAGCTCAGCGCCTTTTGCCCATCCAGCATATGGGCAGTTTGCTTCATGTCGCTGTACTTTATTCCAGGCACGTGGCCGGGAGCCAACCCATAGAGGTAAACGTCATCAACCCAGAAAAATGGCGTCATCGTGGCTGCTCTGTAAATTGCCGGTATGACGTCATTGGTGTACAGAACCATAAAACCACTGCAATACTCTGTCGGATACGCTGTCTTTCCCCTAAAATGGTTTTCGTTCACATACCACTTACTTTTCTTTTCCCGAATAATTGGCATCGTATCGGTGTAAACATGATTACAGAATATGTGTTTCGTTTTGTTGTACAAATTCGGTAGCACACGAGTAAACAATTGAAACATATTGACAACGATGTCGTCGTCAGTTTTTAAAATAAACTTCGCGTTTCTACATCGTTCGGTCATCCACCGGTACCCCATGACGCCCTTGTGAGTGAGGTTCCGGTAAGCGTCCCGGAAGTCCCCTTGCAGCATGTCGCGGTACTTCTTGAACTCGGCATCCATCTTTTCCTGCAGCGCTACATCCTCCACTAGTCCCAGCAGGAAGAGCACCCTGGACACTCCTAACTCAAGGTAGTACGTGTCGTTCGCCCATGTTCTGCGTATCGCAAGCCGCATCTCAAAGTGGTCCGGCGCCGTATGCACTATTATTAGCACCGAGAGATTTTTCACTGATGAACACAATGTTGGATTTTCAAATATATAATTTCCATTGAATGTTACTGGATATTTTTCGCCAGATGAGGCATTTATGAGCTTATCAAGTTCTAGGTTCGGCGATATCGCTCGAAGTTCTGGTGACAACGTTGTAGTTGTGGGTGGTCCGATCGTCGTTGTCGTCACTTCTGGAGATCTTGTAATTACATCAAGACCGTTAAACATTCGCTGGATCTCAAGCCTTTTCCACTGAAAGTTCCGTCTCTGTAGATGCCTCGTATAGTTGAGACTCAGCACGAGGGCTACGAGGGCTATTACTAGAGCTGCCACGGCGATTTTCTTCAAGAAGCGCAGACACATCTTGAGCAAGTGGCCTAGTACTTCCGGCCCACCAAGTCCCGTCCTCCTCTCCAGATTCACGCACTGCTTCTTCATTGTATCTGCAAGTATATAATGCTATAACTTCGTAAATATGTCATATATTGGGGTATAATTCAAATTTCGTTCAACTACTACCGTGTGTGCACCATTCTGTTGTTACTGTCGATACTTAATTAGACACTGGGTCTATTTGGTTGCTAAAATTAATCAAAGCGCTGAATGCACTGCAGTTGTTCGCTCTTTTAATGAAATTAATATAACAGTTACAGGACATGTACTTCAACTTTTAAACGTACCCCAATCGAACGGCCACAAAAAAGTGCCAACACCAATGTAATTTACTTTTAATTGTCTACAGTGATGAGATTTTGCAAAAACATCAAGGAGGAAAATGACATTGATTTACAATCTCTCATAATTTTACACAAAATTCACACAAACTCCAATTATGATTACAAAGATGAAGCTTAGTTGAAACAAGAAATATATTTAAAACAGATATTCAAAGTATCTTGACGCTATGAATAAAAAGTAGTAGCTTAGTTTCAGCGTTACGATGACGACCCAAATCATAAGCTAATTTGCAATATACATGAGTGTATCTGTCGCTTTGTGTGAGTCTAACAAAGAATTAACCACAATATAATTATCATAATAAATCTATTGGTATCAATGAGCAATGTATTAAATTCTCAAGCAAATAACAGCAATTTTTCTGTATATAAAATAGTTTTAACAAGAAGAAAATGCACATTTAAGCTGTGTTATTAAGGGTTCTAGTTATTATTTAGATTAAGTAGCATATAATTCGGACATTATATTTCGGATGTTATTGAAACACATTTTCGTGGTGGAATTGTCGTAGAATCGAAATAATCGACGGGTAACCGTTGGTTATTGCTGTAATAACCAACGGTTGTCAGCACACGTGACTATGCAATGTGGCTTGAATATTCGATGCGCGTGTGAAGATCAGAAGTTTATTAACAGGTCGACTCCTCGTCTTCCAGACAACTTTTTAAGAACGGACCTGCCCCTGTGACCTTTCAGAGCAAAAATATTTTACCCCGGCTGCCCGGGTATTCGCCAAAGAAATAATTATGATCAAAATAGACCCGTGCACGGTGGCCCATGAGACCATATTGTGTACTGGTAGACAATTGAAAGACAATTCATGTATGGTTGCCTTTTACAGGACAAGGTTACTCCGCCAAGGGAGTGCTGACAATTAACAAAGACCTTCTTTCCGCTCTTCGCGCGCTGCGCCGCCTTTATGGCCTCTCTAGACGTCACCAGCCATCGACCCGAACCCCAGAACGGTTTTCCCAGCACGTTGACCATACTGAGTTCCGCCGTCTTGCGACACTCTCATTATCTTCATTAGGCCACCCCTCGAAGCCCTGGTCTGCATCTCTTCCCCGGGTCTGCCCCCTCCGTCCTCACGCTGACATATTCGCTGTCCCGCTGCTCCCGTCCCTCTTTCGGCGATGTAGTGAAACCACTATCCACCTACGGACAATTGCCATTCCGCTAAGTGATCCTTCCAAGTTCTGGGAGTCAGCGAAGTCAGCGAAAGGGGACGTCCGACTGGAGGGGTGACGGTACTCGCTGGATTAGCAGAGCCGCCCGCAGAAGTTCCCCTTTCCGACGCTCCTCAGAATATGTAGTGAAACAACTATCCACCTACGTACAATTACCATTCCGCTTGGCGGTTCTTATCTCAAATCAGTGGATTATCTATTACCCCATGGAGCGTTTATGGCGATTACGCGTAGAAGTAGGTACCGAGTGCTCTTTTAAAGTACGGAATACTGAAACATTTAATCGCTAGCTGATCGATTCAATCGCCATCGGTGATTTTGGTGATCGGAAATACTAACATAACTGCTATAAATATGAGGTCGATATAATCGGTAGTTATTTTATTTTTTCCCAATCAAAATATATGGAATTTTAATATTTGATGAACACTCAGTTTTCTTTCGACACATTCAAATCACTCTTTCAGAGCCATGTGTCATGCGAAAATGGGTCTTATGGCGCTTCGGCTAGCGTGGCTCAAGCCCAGTCTGCGCAATGGCGCAGTCTGGTCAGGGGCTGTGCTGTCCGCTATAAATCACGCAAGGTTTCGTGGTCTCATTAGGTTTCTCCTTACCAGTCTGCGAGATGCGCAGGCTATAGCTACGCTGGCCGGATATGGCATAAGACCCATTTTCGCATGACGCGGGTCTTCAAAAACCTATTTGTTTCTTATAAATGGATCATCTAAGCACAATACTTTCCGATATAAAATTGAAGTCAAACTGTTTTATTCATAGCAAACTGGCAAATTTCGGTGGCCTATTCAGTCTTTCAAGAACGATTTCCATACCGACGTACCAAGTACAGCAATCATTTGTTGTCAGATAATTAGCGATTTCCGCCTCATCATGACACTTTACTATTTCGGTAGTTTTTGTTTCCTCATTTTGAAATCAATACTGTGGTATCAACATTTATCGATCCATTATGTCTTCCCCGGACGATTTAGTGACCGAGTACCAAGTCAAAATGCGAAGATTCCATCGATGCGAAAAGCTGGTTTTAATAGTAATATAAGTATTATTTAAACATATATCAAACACAATAATATCGAAAATGATCATAACAAAGCTTGTTGTTGTTTTCTGTTGAGTTTAAGCGAATATGGATAAATTATTTCCGATGGTTACGATTTGTCACAATTAACAGCGTATTACTTATCATTATGAAACAATGATGAAATGGAATTTATATGCATATTAAAATAACACATTTTTCATTTTTTTTTNAGTAGTAGTAGTAGTAGTAGTAGTAGTAGTAGTAGTAGTAGTAGTAGCAGTAGCAGTAGTAGTAGTAGTTGTAGTAGTAGTAGTAGTAGTAGTAGTAGTAGTAGTAGTAGTAGTAGTAGTACCGTAAGTCTTCTCGGCATGTCGGGGGATATAACACTGATTTATTTTTAAAGATGTTTTTGTTGTGAGAAGACAAAAGGGGAGCAATATGTGTATAGTTTAATTCAAAATAGCTGAATAAATGTTAACTTTATTGTGTAGCATATAACAATCTATCTTTTTATAATTGCATTACTTTTTTGATAGTCGTCTGTTAATCTTCGTAGTTTGTAATCTTATTCATCATATCGCCGCAATTTAAGAAGTTTGTAATTTGATCCATACCACATTGAGGAACATTTTCCTCAAACAAAAACGTATTCAATTGCTGACAAAGGAAAAACGATACGATAACAAAGGAAAAACGATACGATAATTACCGCGGATACATGAGTTGTTCAGACCTGATAGAATACTTGATGGGATTACAGCAAAACATAAATTACAGCTTCTATTTGCTTATAAACAGCTTTTAAAGCTATCCCTACACGCACTTTATTTGTTTACCTGTGAGATGTTTACTTAAATGACACATGAATACGAACATTATATTTGAAATATTATTAACGGTGAAACACACTAAAAGTATGCAGGGCACATTGCAACGGCAAACAGACAAAAACAAGTTTTAACAGAATTTACAAAACTGTTTACAATTTTAGTCTTTATAATTATACGGAGCCTTGATCAATAAAGGTTAACATGTATTGCTTTCAAATTTATTTAAGCAGCCGAGGTAAATAAAGATTAAAGAATTAGCGACTTTGGGTGGTAGGGAAAGTGGGAGAGGTTGAAGAAGCAAGGGTGTAGTAAGCGTTTTGTTTAATCCTTTATCATTTATATAATGTGCTATCATAATATCATTTATATCTACGTTCATAAGTGCTCAGTTTGAATATACGTGTACATATACGCAATGGATATTTAATAAATGTCTTTTACTCTGAACTGTTCAAACATGAATTAAAAATTATATTCGTAAATATGCAATAGTCTACGTTAACACATGGCAGGAGGCGTCTATTAAGTGAAACCTCAACACCACCAGTTATTCCACTGAATTTAGAAGTATGATGTACACAGAATATGACATCAAATCTACACACAAAATGATGCATATATGATACTGTAGTAATGCAAAACAAGAAGTTTTTGTTTTTAATATGGATACAAAAGCCTAACTAGATTGACGATATAACACTTGACTTTTTTTAAGCTTCTCTCGACTTAACTCGACTACAAAATACATTTTTAAAAGAAAAAAAAGAAGAAATTCATAAATACACTTGACAATTACAATGCGGCTGTTACGACAAAGGCTTTAAGAACTTATGGTGTATACAGAGGCTTCATATTCGGCGTGTTTGCGTATCAGTACCCTACACAGACTGTTCAAAATGTGCACCTTTGAGAGTGTAACACACGCTTGTGGGGTAACAAAGTTTCTTTAGATTTATATCGCTTGTATCGTTTTAAACTTTTCGTACTGTCTGAAATTGCAAGCCCCAACAGTTGAACTGTTCTCCGAGGAAACAACAACTCATTGTGACTTTAAGCAAGCTTCTTTATAATAATGTACATTGGAATACCATGATTTAATGGTTTGTTGTTCAACTCTGCACTTTATTTAACACATAAAGCGGTGTTTGATAAGCACTCATGACTCTGATTGGCCTTAATTAGATTCTGGTCAGCTCGTTTGAGTTACTGTAAAATCATTATTATTCGTGGGGCATTAATTTAAGTTGATTTCTTGGGTTTACCGATGCACTATTTTAAAACAAACACATCGGAAACTGACCGACGCAATTCCTCTTTTTTGTTTACAAAATCAGAAATCCACGAGTTTACGTATCTTTTTTTGAAAACCATAATTTTAGTTAAGAAGTACAATATTTTTTAAGTCATTCATATACCCATACGCACATGCAACTGCAGTTTACGTTAGACATTCTCTATCCGTTAAAATATTATACAATTTATTGGGATGTACTAGTTTAGGCTACACATTGTTACAGTCAGGCAAACATATATGTTTTTATCCGTTGAAAAAGGCGGTACCAATAGTAAAATCGTATCACATGTATAGGTTCGTTACCAGCATGCACTATTGCTAACGGTTCTGTAGTTTTGTAAAATTCCTATTGACGTGTTTTTATTTTAAATTTTATATTGACCATGTTCTTCATAAGGCGTACAGATAAAAAGATTGGACTGTGATAGAGAAAAAATGTCCAGCAAACTATTAAGTGATTCGAAGATAGTTATTCTACTGATATTTTATATACAAATTTTGCAGAAAAATATATAAAAATATGTGAACAAGTCCCTTTAAGTAAAATAGGGAAATATGTTTATGTTATACGTACAAGGTTTAACTATATGTTTGCAATGTATGCATGGTAATTATGTGTTATCAATCCAAACAGGTAATACATTTTCAATATTTGAAATTGCTGATGCATCTTATTTAAAATCAACTGTTTGCACCAACTAACTGATTAATTACAAATTACGTTTCCCCCTTTGAATTTAGTTCTATAGGTCGAGAGTTACACGGAGTATTCTATTATGATGCCTAACGATACTTTTATAGACGTAAAATTCTGTTCGTAAAAATATCAAAATATATGACGAAAGCAATTATGACTCTGAGCAAAAAATAGTTAATTCCTATTTTAATTGCAGAAAAATTGTCAGATTATGAGGGGATCGAAAGATGTTGGATTTTTTGTTGTTAATCGCCAAACGCAACAACAATTCCATGCCGTTCTGATGAATGACATGTGCGGATTAGATACGTACCAAAACTGCACATTGTTTGTTATTGTACTATAAACAACGATGCATAAAAAATATGCCTGGCGGTTGCTGCACATGGAATAAGACCCATTTTGCGTGATGTGGCTCAAATAAAAATTGCATTCAATTATAATAGGAAGTATCATCGGTAGGTAGGCTCATGTACAAAACGTTCGATTAAAAAAAAGCACGAATCAGTAGTAAATAATGAGGGTAATTCCTATTGTATTTTAATTTAAGAATTGGCGCTGTAAACATTGAACTTTTTATCCGAACACAATACACGTATTCACATACAATAACACAGATTGGTTGAAATTATTATATTATGCACAATGTTGTCCAGCTTAACAAATAAATAGTCACCGATGATCCAATTTTAGTTATCAGATGTTTTCGTTCACTATGCATTCCAAGTAATGTATAGTTTTTATTTCGGAAAAATGACATTACAAACATACTTACACGTTTGAAAAATTATATCCGTCTAGACAGGTCAGTTGCTGATTCAACAATATGAATTGAATGTTAGTGTCGCACACATCCGCCTAAGAACGCGGGCGTAGCAAGACTTGGCAATACTGGGTGAAATGGGGTGTAAAGGATATGGTGCTCGACTTGCGACCAGCCCCCGATTGTATAAACAGTTTTACCGGCGGTTAACAGCATACCGGCGGTTACCTATGGCAAGCGAAATGCACATTAAGTCCTTAAACCACGGTTTAACAGTTAACTATATAGTTAAGAGACTTTGAACCCGGGTTCAAAGTGCCGTTTGCACATTTAATCCTTAAACCTAGTTCAAGAGTTTGAACCGCAGTTCAAAGTGTGTCTAAAAATAGATACAAATCTGTTATCTGAGACAACCAATTAGCGGAGCTTAAACCACAATTAGCTATATATAGAAGGTAAATGCCGCGATTTCATTGGTCCTCTCTTAACTATAGGGTTAAGAGACTTTGAACTGCGGTTCAAAGTCTTAAACTGCGGTTAAGAGGCGCGATATGCACATTAAAAAAAACACATTTGAAGTACCTTGGCAAATGTGTAGGTCGCAAAATTTACTGCGCTCCATTTAGTGACAGCATATGATGGGAGTCTTCAATCTCCAGGACACCAACTGTCTGTAGACTCTCTTGATAAGAATTTTAGATATGCACTGACAATCTGCAAAATACCATTGAAGGACTGTATCAGATTTAGCTACAAATTAAACCTTCTTTTAAATTGTATATGTTTATGAAACAAATCACATTAAGAAACAAATGTTAAACAAGGCCTGTGATACTGGGACAAACTGAGAGACGGACACTGAGTCATTTCAATAAGCCTTATTTTAAGTTATCGACGACTCATAGGCCAGTAAGTGAGTTACGACTCGAAAGAATTTGTAAAGTTCGTAAACGAGTAGTACGACTCGTAAGCCAGTTGCTTTGAAAAAAACACTTAATCGAAAAATGCAACTTGTTTACAAATCATAATTTGCTATTGTTGGTTTATTAAACATGCAGTTAAATTATACATGACAATTCTTCTCCGCGTACTGTTGTGTTGAGCAATAAATCCAAATGAACATGCCATTTCGTACTTTTACCAATCGACTTTAAATTGTTATTTATTGGACATCTCAATGTACTATAATGAATGCTAGTGTTTAAGATGTATAGAACTCAAATATGCGATAT
>VMBQ01005048.1:16757-52820 GCA_007657795.1 Dreissena rostriformis | reverse complement strand
AAGTCGAAATAAAATCTCTTATCTCGACTTTCAACTGCAGTTCAAAGTCTTAAACTGCGAATCAAAGTCTTAAACTGCGGTTCAAAGTCTTAAACTGGGGTTAAGACGCGCGGAATGCACATTAATTATTTAACAGTTAACTATATAGTTAAGAGACTTTGAACCCGAGTTCAAAGTGCCGTTTGCACATTAAATCCTTAAACCCGAGTTCAAGAGTTTGAACCGCAGTTCAAAGTGTGTCTAAAAATAGATACATCTCTCTTATCTACATAATTCAGAGACAACCAATCAGCGGAGCTTAAACCACAATTAGCTATATATAGAAGGTAAATGCCGCGATTTCATTGGTCCTCTCTTAACTATAGAGTTAAGAGACTTTGAACTGCAGTTCAAGATCTTGAACCCGGGTTTAAGGAATTTATGAGCAAACGGCACTTTGAACCCGGGTTCAAAGTCTCTTAACTATATAGTTAACTGTTAAACCGTGGTTTAAAGACTTAATGTGCATTTCGCTTGCCATAGTTACCTTGTTGGTAGCTTGTCGATAAGCATTTTTATAAAATCTGGTAAGATACACAGATCGTTTAAACCGGGTTAAACATACACTGCTACTGTAGTACAAGTAACCGCGAGGTAACTTAGACAAAATGGCCGACAATATAGACCCTAACCATCAACGACATCGACCATTTCGACGATTAAACAATTTACAGATTATGACGACGAAGAACTACGGAGATGGTAAAGATTTTCGACGGCAATCAACGACAAACAAGATGACATGACACGACATAGACTACAACGACCTACCAGACAAAACCAACCCTTGACACCGTGGCAACAAATTATGATAGCGCTTAGGTTTTATGCTTAGAGGAACCGCCTTCAATTGATAGGGGAAACTTTTGGGATAGATGTTGCCACGGTGTCAAGATTTGTGACATCAGTGAACTGACGCTTTATTCGACCTTAAAGACAGACTTATGCGATTTCCAACCTCAGATGACGGACGCACAGAACGTTTTTTTAATTCTTTTAGGAGTATTCCGTGTGTAATCCGATGCATCGATGGCGCCCATGTTAGAATGCTTCCTCCTTGTGTGGAACAGGGACCGACTTATGTGAGCAGAAAGCGCAAGCACACAATACATGTTCAAGCTACCTGCGACCACACAGTTATTGAAACTAGCTCATCACTAAAATTTAGCCATTCACTTGTCAAAAGACCAAATTAAATTAACAATGCATTTGATCAGAATAATGAAAATTGAAAGTTATAAAAAATAATTAAAATGTTAAACCACAAAAGTAAACAAGAACAAAAAAAAATTCGAAATAGTATCTGACCTTGAATTAAACTATACAATCCATAAATAATCCATTTAACAAAATAACCGACGATTTTGCATTCAGGGTCTTTAATAAAAAAAAAACACACAAACAAAAAAACAGACCCTTATGCCATCATATAGCTGATACAAGAAATATAATCAAAAGCACCACTCTAGTTGGAGATTCCATAAGGATTAGGCGCCAGTAGCTTAGGGCCGTGGTGGCATTGCATCAAATATCTGTAGGTGTCCCACATAATTCGTTTTATAACGTGACACAACGATCTAATATTGATACATTTCGTTAGAAAAACATACAACTTAAAGCGGGTATCTTACACTAAAATGTATTTTATCAAAGGTCCTAATCGAAACAAAAAAGATTTTTTTTTATAAAAAATGTGTCCATCAATAATTTATGCGACACGCGTCAGGCTTTACGTGAACATCATTACGTTTGCTCATGTCGATTAAAAAAAATTTTTATCAAAGGCGCAGTTTCACCATTTGTGGCTGGTATAAAACAGATCTTCAAAATAAGTATTTTTAAAACAGGATATTTATCAATTCAAACTAGTTTTCTGTTGTAAAAACACAGTTTTATATGAGTTTTGAGTTTATGAGTTTATTTGATAATACAGTAGACAATAAGTCCATGAGTATACATGAAATGTCAATACAATATACATACAACAAAGTCACAGGTCATTCAAATTATAAACATAAAAAATAAAGATCGGTACATTGTCCAACAAACAATTAAAAAATAAATAAATATTGGGTATTTTAGAAAAGACGATATACAGCGAGAATCGGTGCATAAATATATACCAACAACCTACACTAATCGTAATATGTATTATACGTATTTCTTATTTCCCATGCTTTATAAATATTCATAGCTAAATTTTAAACAATATTACCAGTTTGAGAGGTCAATAAATCTATTAACTTTAACAAATTTGGTCTTATGTAATAACACGGTTTTAAATAAGCTTTTCTGACATCAGTATATAATGTACACTCCATAACAAAGTGGTATTCATCTTCTAAAATATTGCATAAAGGACATTTTATTTCTTTATAAGGAATAGCTATTGGTTTTTGCCATCTACCCGTTTCAACTTTAAGCCTATGTGCAGATAGTCTTAATCTAGAGAGGGCAATTCTGTATTTTGGAATGTTTACATCATTTAAATAGGATTTAAATTTAAAATCGGATATTAATATGTATGTTTTTGCTCTAGTTGATTCACTCAATTCGGTTTTCCAATTTTGTATGAACATATCTGTGACTCTTACTCTTAAGATTTTCAAAAACATGTCTAAATCCCCTACCCCTTGATTCAGCCACACATCGTTAAAACCACAATTACCTAAAAGACTTTTTACCATGTAGACCCAAGATCTGTTATTAGGGTAAGTTTCTAATTCTCGGAACATAATATAATAAACAAGTTTGACATATTTAATAGCATCTATATTTGCTATCTTTAACCAATATCTAATTACATTAACGCTATGTCTGACAGATAATGATGGTCTTCCTAGTTCTCCATAAATAAAGTTATTCTGTGTTTGCCTTCGTACTCCCAAAAGTACTTTGCAATAATTTAAATGTATTCGCTCTATCTTTATATTGCTCTGTTATCCCCATATTTCGGAGCCATAACTTAAAACCGGGTAAATTAATTTATCAAACATTTCTAACCTGTGTTGTAATGAAATGTTATAAAATTTCGACAAATATTGTCTTAATTTAAAAATAACTTTCAGAGATTGTCCACACAGGCTATTTTTTTTTTGGAAAATGAACCCCAAATACGTTAATTTATCAACAATTTCTATAACGTTGTTATCATATAGGAATCTTAAATTTCGTCTTAGTCTTCCTCCTTTTTTAAAAACCATGACTTTAGTTTTTTGTGTATTTACCGTTAACTTCCACTGATCACAGTATTCTTTTAACAAATCTAACCCTTTCTGTAAACCAGTTTCACTTTCTGAAAACAAAACAATATCGTCGGCATATAACATTATGAACAATTTTAAAGTGTCTAGACTTATTCCGTCATAATTATTTGTCACCAAATATTCCTCGATGTCATTCAAATACATTTCAAATAAAAAAGGAGACAATGATTCGCCCTGACGTACCCCTACCATGCATGTAAAACTATCGCTAACCTCATTATCATATTTTTCCCTTGACTTAACAATATTATACATAGAGCGAATTATGTTTAATAGTTTCCCTCTAATAACTAACTTTATCAGTTTATACCACAGAATATCTCTTACTACGTAATCAAATGCTTTTGTAAAATCTATAAATGTTACAAATAGTTTCTTTTTCTTATTAAATAAATGATGTATTACACTATGAAGTACAAAAATAGTATCTGTTGTGCCCATGTTTTGTCTAAATCCTGCCTGAGCCTCAATGTAAACATTATACGTTTCCGCCCAAATCGTTAGCCGATCATTTAAAACTTTCGTAAATAATTTGCCTAATGTACTCAGTAAATTAATACCCCTGTAGTTATTTGTATTATTAATATCACCCTTCTTATGCAATGGGACCACATAACCCTCTGACCATGTTTCTGGTCAGTAACCCGAATCAAACAATTTATTAAATAGCGTGCAAAGAGCTGTCGCGAACATGTCTATCTCACATCCATACTTAAAAAATTCGTTAAGAAAATTATCTGGCCCACCCGATTTACCATTGTTTAGTTTTTTACAACATTTTTTTATTTCATGTGTGGTAATTATATTATTCAATTCTTCAAACATAATGTTTAATTCTCCCCCTAGATATCTCTCATTAAAATATAAAATGTTCTCATCTGGTTGAAAAAACACAGAATCGGGATCATTAACCGATTTAAAATAACTTACAAAATCATCTGATGCCAAAGAACTAAAATTACATACAACCGATCCTTTTAACATTTTCCAATATAACTTGGCATTATTTTTTCTGGCTAATTCCAGTTTATTTGTTTGCAGTTTATTATAATCATATATTTTTTATTTCTAACGCATTTTTTATAATTTGATCTAACTGCCACCAGGTCCCTCCTTGTTTCATCGCAACAGTTATTTCTGTAGTAATTCAGAGAAGTATAATAAGTATTCTTCAAATTTTTACACTCATGATCAAAGTATACAGCATCCTTATTTTGATTTTTGTAACACAAATTACTACGTGAATTTTGTTTAAATATTGGTTTACATACCCCATCTAATATATCTGTAAAAGCTTGAACATTTAAATCTAAATCATTGAGCGAGTTTGCCACACGGATGTTTTCACAAAGAGATTCAAAGTGTACAATATTTTCTTCCGAGCTTTATACATCCATATACAAATCTTTTTTTACTATCATCCCATTTATATGTGTATAACAATTTAACAGGATCCCCTTTATTGTTGACATCAACAGACTTATCCAAGGTGTACAAACTTAAAATAAACGAAATAACACAATGATCTGACATACTATTAGGGTCGTAAATGTCAAATGTTTTAAACAGTGTAAAAAGTTCAATTTTGCAAAAAAACATAATCGACGACGCTACACCCTTGTGAGTTTACACATGTGAATTTACCAATGCCTTAATCTGTACCACAGCGGCCGTTTACTATCCTTAAACCTGTCGATACACAATCCTGACTGTTTTTTCAATTGCATCATCAATTACATAATCATCTGGCAACATGTTTAAAATATGTTGATTCTCGTATTCTGCATAATCTGGCTTAATCCCCACCCGTGCATTTAAATCCCCGCACAGTATAAAATTACAATCATTACCATACTCCTGTTCGAAATAAATCAAATCATTTGTTAATAAATCAAAGATATTTATATCATTTAAAATTTCTCTACTACTACCTTCAGGCACATTGTATATCAAACAGAGAAAAACATAATTCTGCAAACCAAATAAGTAACCTTTCAATTTAAGCCACATTATACCATCATCAGTGCATTTCACACATTTAACATAATTTAATAAACGTTCATGTACATATGCTATAACCCCACTGCTGTCCGTCCTTGCGCCTATTGTTTTTTTTTCTATTTAAAACAAAATAATTAAAATTGTCGACATCATATAACAAACTGTCATTTCCCCAAGTTTCAGTGAACAACAAAATATCGTTTATACTAAATAATTTATATGTTTATGCGTTCTGTGATAAAAAAGTATGAGGTATGGTTCACCAGCTAAATTTTTCTCACCTTTATAAACCATCGAGTATTATGCATATTAGATATTAGTTTCTTATAGTAAAATCTGAGACACCGCCCCTTTAATTTTATAATAGTGTTTATTCCGCACTGAGTCCTCGTCCACTGATATTGGCCTTATTGTCGGAGTCTCCGTCGGCGGCGGTATCGTTGGCCTCTTTATTATTGGGATCGTGATTTACGTCGTATGGCAGAAGATTGGTAACATGAAGTTACAACCCTCTACCAACAATGCTGCTGAACGTAATGCTGGATAAACATATTCTGGATATGAACATACTGCTGGTCAAGGTGGTAGTAATACTGGAGGAATTGTCAATACTTCGACTACTGGCGATCCCGCTAAAGTCGGGCACTCAATTTGTACCACATACCACCTTCCTCCAATCCCGAACGCGCAGAATTGCTCGTGATTTATCTTCCACAAACAGTCGTTTAATATATTAATATATTCCTCTTCCTCCAATGATTATTGACTTCAATGTCCCGTGATCCGTATCGTTAATAGTATAGAACTCATAAATAAGTTGCTCTTGTTTTTTACAAAAGATATAGAAACAGTGGATTGGCATTTAAACGGTTGTGTGTGATTGTATTTTAGCAACCATGTGGCATTGTGTATATACATTATTTGTTTGACAAACTTAATTGCACAAAAGAATGCTCCTTAGACATTACTGTGTATCGTGACTGTTTTAACTGGATATGATTCCATGTATTTGATGTACACCCATTTAGAGTTTAATGTTAAGAGATATTGCACATTGTTCAAACTTTAAAACGAGTAAACGGTGTTTGTATACATGTAATTATTGTTTCAGAATGTTTTTTTCTGATGATATATATTTTTTAATATAAACAATTATCTGTTGTGCTTTTGTAACACCGATAATATTGCTTTTAACTATAATAATGTTCGGCTTCAGTAAACTCGTAAACTTGTTAACACTTGTTTATTTTGATGTTCACAAATTTAAATGTCCTTTTTTAATATATTTCTTTTGTATGCACACATACATATTTGTTAATTTCATGTGAGTGGTAAAATAAAATTAAACGTATTCAGTGTTTTTTTGTTATTTAATATATCGTCCTACTTTGACCTTAATTTGTATTTCCATAGAAATAATTATTGAAATACATTTTGACCAAGTATTAAAATCGAGACCCACTAAAACCAGTTTAATCTGATAAAGTATTTGTCACTGAGGGTTTGGTGGCGGTGAAACGCTAGTGTTTTAAGTTGTATTGCCCATGTCGTCATTTTAAAAAAATGTACAGTTTTAGAAAATTCTGCGCTACGTCTGAGTTTCGGGGCGCTGCAAAGACAATATTCAACACAGCTATAAAAACTAAGGATAAACACACGCACGTGAATAAACTTGGGTCAAAGGATGAGGCAAAGCATCACATTGAGATTTAAACGTAGATCTTGGCCAGTTTGCCAAATATAGAACACACATCTATCTTACCATTACTGTTTCGAAAGCACATGTTCATGTCCATTATGTGACCGTTTCACTTCGTCTTTGTCTAATACCGTACTGCTTTGTGCATAGGTTAAATTATTCATTTTTCAATTTCGGGTTAAGGCGCTCTTGAAATATATAAATGTAAGCCCAACGGTTGTTAAAAAAAAATAACTACCATATCTGTGTTAGTAAATTATAACATTAACTGTTTGCTTAACATATGTTGATTAAATGTATTTAACCAATTGACGTGTTTAGTTGTTCATGGAATGATACATATGATATGGCTACAAATCCTTGGTAAGATCGTTATTCGGATATTCTCTTTACATTTCTTTTGAGCACTGGATTGTCATGCACGGGACACGTGCATTGCAGATGGTAGAAGTTGTATACCGTTTTACAATAATTGAATGATACATACATACATAATTTAGTAACCAATTGCATGACATCAAGCTGCTTAATCACTAGGCAGAAACTGGTAGGATATGTTAAATTGAAGACTACCCGTGTTTGTTTATAAACAATTGACAAACGTTTTATTCAATATTGATTTATGAAGTGTTCTGTATACATGCAAGTGTGTGCTTGTATGCTCTTGAAATTAACAAACATGTTCTGTACATGTATCCACGAACGTGTATTGCTAGTTTTGTGAACAAGATGATACCGTATATGTACAGTATAGTAACTCGAACCGCTTTGATCCACAAACTGTTTGACATCGTCATTCCACGTGAAAATTGCACGGTAAACCTTCCGTTGCGCCAGCAGGGGAGAAATACCTTACTATTCAATGCGGTCTTTTATTTATCGCAATGAACCAATTGTCAAACAACGAGGATTATATCAAATGTAGAACACCAGATACACACGTATGCAACAATCACAAATCAAAGCGCTGAAGCACTAAAAGTTTTCGCTATTGTTGAAACAAAGGACACTGTAGTATCGCACATAAGTTCCGTCCTCAATATCATAGTCGGCATTATCATCATGGTCGCTGTAATTATAAGACATACGTATAATTATCAAAATCTTAATATACCTCTTTAATTGAACGAACTACTTACTACAAAGCTCCGCCCATAATTATCATCCATGGCTGTTGCATCAATTAATAAACACAATTTCATTAAACTCGTACAGTCCAACGCATAAACAAACATTTTAAGATTGCTCATAAACAACAACAACAATAACAGCAACATATAACAGACACATGAATAAATAAATATAATAGAAATGCTATAAGCTGTGAGCTGTAACAAAAAAAAAGCAACAACCATTTTAGCAAGTTAACTGGTTATGATTCTATCAATCCATTGGGAAAAATTGCAAAGAACACGAAACAACTTTTTAAGTTTGTACTGGATAGACCGATTGTATATTCACATAGCAGGAATCACAACACACCACGTTTTAAACTGAATGTTGGTATTTTAGATTTATTTTGTTTTATGTTTATATTGAGTGCGCTAGAAATTAATCAGGCCAAGAGAAGCTGCATATGTTACCAGCTTACCATAGTATTTCGAAGCGTGACGTCCCTTGATAAAACATTCGATTTTCACATCAACAGTAAAGTCATCGGCTCAACTGGGGGATTTTAGGGCGTTCTTAAAACGTGTAAGGTCCACCCATATTTATTGCCGAATAAACTGTGGCTAAGTTTGTCTTTGTTTGTATGTAAGTTTTCTTTTGCCGTGATATAATAAAAGTAAATTTGCATTGTGTATGCAATATTGTATGATTAAATGTATATTTTGCAAATTGTGTGGATGATTATGTTTATTTTGTATGAGGCTATAATACTATTTTTCTTCTGCAATACAGCTAAAGTTTCCCTTTATTTATATAAGAAGACATTAATTATTGCCACGAACGATGTCGACATTTTTTTTACTATCATAAAAATCAAACACAATAAAGTGGGTTGACAATGTGCTTGTAACACGTGAGGGATTAATCTTTTTTTTATAAACCTCTAAAATCCGTATGTAGAGAATTGGCTGTTTTAAACGTAACGCGTTGTTAACAGCTAGGGAGGGTAATTGCAGAGATTAGTTTCATTTTTAGTTGTTCGCAAGAACAACTAAGGTAATAGTGGTGTTTTGCAATCGATGTTCAGTTAACTACGATTCACCAAATCACACTCAACCCGCATACNAAACTACCGAAATAGTTAAGTGTCATAATGAGGCGGAAATCGTTCATTATCTAACAACAAATTATTGCTGTACTTGGTACATCGGTATGGAAATCGTTCTTGAAAGACTGAATAGGCCACCAAAATTTGCCAGTTTGCTATGAATATATATAAAACAGTTTGACTTCAATTTTATATCGGAAAGTATTGTGCTTAGATGATCCATTTATAAGAAACACATAGGTTTTTGAAGACCCGCGTCATGCGAAAATGGGTCTTATGCCATATCCGGCCGGCGTAGCTATAGCCTGCGCATCTCGCAGACTTGTAAGGAGAAACCTAACGAGACCACGAAACCTTGCATGATTTATAGCGGACAGCACAGCCCCTGACCAGACTGCGCCATTGCGAAGACTGGGATTGAGCTACGCTAGCCGAAGCGCCATAAGACCCATTTTCGCATGACACATGGCTCTGAAAGAGTGATTTGAATGTGTCGAAAGAAAACTGAGTGTTCATCAAATATTAAAATTCCATATATTTTTTATTGGGAAAAAATAAAATAAATACCTCATATTTATAGCATAGTTAGTATTTCCGATCACAAAAATCACCGATGGCGATTGAATCGTTCACCTAGCGATTAAATGTTTCAGTATTCCGTACTTTAAAAGAGCACTCGATACCTACTTCTACGCGTAATCGCCATAAACGCCATATGGAGTAATAGATAATCCACTGATCAGAGATAAGAATCGCCAAGCGGAATGGTAATTTTCCGTAGGTGGATAGTTGTTTCACTACATATTCTGAGGAGCGTCGGAGAGGGAAACTTCTGCGGGCGGCTCTGCTAATCCAGCGAGTACCGTCACCCCTCCAGTCGGACGTCCCCCTTCGCTGACTTCGCTGACTCCAAGAACTTGGAAGGATCACTTAGCGGAATTGCAATTGTCCGTAGGTGGATAGTGGTTTCACTACATCGCCGAAAGAGGGACGGGAATAGAGGGACAGCGGATGTGTCAGCGTAGAGGACGGAGGGGGCAGACCCGGGGAAGAGATGCAGATCAATGCTTTGAGGGGTGGCCTTATGAAGATAATGAGGGTGTCGCAAGACGGCGGAATTCAGTATGGTCAACGTGCTGGGAAAACCGTTCTGGGGTTGGGGTCGACGGCTGGTGACGTCTAGAGAGGCCATAAAGGCGGCGCAGCGCGCGAAGAGCGGAAAGAAGGTCTTTGTTAATTGTCAGCACTCCCTTGGCGGAGTAACCGTGTCCTGTTAAAGGCAACCATACATGAATTGTCTTTCAATTGTCTACCAGTACACAATAGGGTCTCATTGGCCACAGTGCACGGGTCTATTTGGATCATAATTATTTCTTTGGCAAATACCCGGGCAGCCGGGGTAAAATATTTTTGTCCTGAAAGGTCACAGGGGCAGTTCTTAAAAAGTTGTCTGGAAGACAAAGAGTCGACCTGTTAATAAACTTCTGATATACACACGCGCATCGAATATTCAAGCCACATTACATAGTCACGTGTGCTGACACAGATGCGTGACGAGAAATTCTCAGGTAACTTTCTAGTCGCCAAATTGTGATGTTCACCGTCCAATCGGTCATGAGAATGCTTATGAGAGCGGGGTTAACTGGCGACTTTTATTTTTGATTGACGTCGGTCAATGAAGTAAGCGTTTACCTCAGACAGATTAACACGTAATTACAATTTTATCATTTACGTAATAGAAAACGGTAATTAATTCAGAACATTAAAGACAATGTCGGGCATCATCATCACATTTTTTTTACTGTAAACAAGCAAATTCGTTGAACTGATACCCCCCGCAACTTCTCCTCATTGATATATATATATACACCCATGAAGCTTCATGTTGATTAAGAAATAATCGACGGGTAACCGTTGGTTATTGCGGTAATAACCAACGGTATGGAGTTCCGATGCGTAGGAATTTAACCACGAGGGCGTAGCCCGAGTGGTTTGATTTCAAGCATCGGAACAACATACCGTTGGTTATTACCGCAATAACCAACGGTTATCCGTCGATTATTTCGATTCTCATTTATGATGCTCAATGATACCAATAGATTTATTATGATAATTATGTTGTGGTTAATTCTTTGTTAGACTCACACAAAGCGACAGGTACACTCATGTATATTGCAAATTAGCTTATGATGTGGGTCGTCATCGTAACGCTGAAACTTAGCTACTACTTTTTTTCCTTAGCGTCAACATACGTTGAATATCTGTTTTAAATATATTTCTTGTTTAAACTAAGCTTCATCTTTGTAATCATAATTTGAGTTTGTGTGATTTTTTTGTAAAATTATGAGAGATTGTAAATCAATGTCATTTTCCTCCTTGATGTTTTTGCAAAATCTCATCACTGTAGACAATTAAAAGTAAATTACATTGGTGTTGGCACTTTTTCGTGGCCGTTCGATTGGGGTACGTTAAAAAGTCGAAGTAAATGTCCTGTAACTGTTATATTAAATTCATTCAAAGAGCGAACAACTGCAGTGCCTTCAGCGCTTTGATACCTGACGTATGTATAGCCTCAGATTCTTAATGACTACCCGTGCTGCGTAAATTGCGTATTTCTTTCGTTCATTAACATTCACGATCAAATGGATAGTTTGAGACATTAAAATGGTTACATAAAAGCATTAAAATAAACTTGCATCAATAAATAAGCGAAATTATCATTACAATTTGTAAAATTCTGTTACGCTCTCGACACTAAATGTTATCCTTTAATGAATGGATGATGTCTAATTGGTAAGCGCGTCATACTGTTCCCGCGATTGTTACTGAAGAGTTGATTATGCACGGAAAGCAAAATAAAAACTTTTTATTTATGTTCTAATCAAATACTTCATCGTAACGATGCATGCGTTTTCGAAATTATTTATCATCTCAAAAAGGTGCTGTTTCTTTCTGCGTATAAGAAATTCTTTCACGGTTAGACCAGTGACAATAACGTTTCGTATCACTATTTTTATGTTTGTATTCCTCTGCGACTAAACGCATACGTTTTTTTTCTGTTTTCGTTGAGAGTTTTTTTAGCTTAGGCCATTAGACTCATGGAAATCTTTAACCGTTGTTTTTATGATACAAATTTAAAACTTAGACAATCTCTACTCAAGGAGCTTTTTTCTGTACGCGTATGCTGGTCGAGTGTGAAACAATGAAGAAATGTGTAACAGATATGAGTCGCGTTCTGAGAAAACTGGGCTTAATGCATGTGCGTAAAGTGTCGTCCCAGATTAGCCTGTGCAGTCCGCATAGGCTAATCAGGGACGACACTTTCCGCTTTTATGACATTTTTGGTTTAAATGAAGTCTCTTCTTAGCAAAAATCCAATTTAAGCGGAAAGTATCGTCCCTAATTAGCCTGTGCGGACTACACAGGCTAATCTGGGACGATACTTTACGCATATGCATTATGCCCAGTTTTCTTAGAACGCGACTCATATAACAGTTTTGCTGTCAACCATCGATGTGTGTGTGGTTTGGTGAATCATAGTAAAATAAAGCTATAGCCCAAATGTTGTGGTATTAAACTTAGTTGTTCGCAAGCAAACGACTAAAAACGAACAAAACAAAACGAACAACACTAGGGTCAACGCATCAAAACCCTCAATGCGAAGCAATTATGGTTTAAACCGGTTGTAAGGAGCTCCTCACCCCACACTTCATTGAACGGGTGCAGTTTTCTTAAACACAATTCATTATAATGGTTGGTTACAAATGCGTTAAAAGGTGACGATTATAAACAGGATTGCATTGTCCTTTCATCAAATTTAACATAATGCTATTTGACTATTTGTACAAAAGCAGTCCAAACAGTTAAAGCATGGTAATTTAGGTCGACCAAAATGATTCGCGTGTTTGCAAAAGATACCCGTCTATACTGTTCATGTGAAGTGTTAAACTGTACGTTTACATGCCCGTTGCAATGCGGTCCCGCTAATGAAACAACTAACCCCGTGAATAGGTTAAATTCGCATACACACTCTAGAAGTCTTTATCACATTTGTCTTAATGTAGGAAGCCCTTCGTTCGATACAGTTCGTGGACTTTGTAGAACTTCTGTAATTTGATCCATTAAGCACGGCGTTTTGTCGCCGAATCGAATAATGTATTTTTAGTTCAAATACGGAAGGCTATCGAAAAATGACGTGCGCGTGCTGTACGTAGTTCACCAGTGCATGATTGCGCCGCGAGGACTTTGTATACAAATTATAACAGCTATTTTCATATCGATTTTACATATCTTGATAGTACTAATTACGTTAATCAATTATATAAATTTCGAATTAACTACCGGTTTACATGAAGACACGGACATACGGCATAGTTCGTCATGTTAAACCGATATAGGAATATTTAAATTTGGATTTACCAACTATAGCCAGATGCGGGTTTCACACTGATAAGAGAATGAGATCGTAACGAACGTATATTGAAGCAGTCAGGTCCTGGACTTAACTGCCCATGTTAGCAGTGCTGTTGGCGGTTTTCGTCGTCGCCGGGGTCGGTGGAGTCCCGCCGACGGAGAACGCACTCTTAGTCCAAGTTTTGGATGCAGTTCAGAAGACGTTGGATTTTTTCGCTGAGGATTACAGTGCCATTAATGTGGATGGATTATTCGGACTTAGACTTGGGCAAGGTTTGAACATTTCGTTGGTTAAGACGAGTTTATCATTAAAATAGAGCGCCTTTATCGATTTTTCTTGATAACAATCACAAACATGAAACAGATTATTCTTCTTCGCGTATACAGTAATAGTTAATATACAGGTGGAACGGTAATACGTAATAGTTTAAATAATTTAGTTATAGGTTATCTTTTGCTCTTATCAAACACCGGTATTTAACTTGCTAGGTCATTATTTCAATGATTTTAAGTGTATTTAACCTTATACATAATAACATGTTATCATTTTGTTACACAAGCGTCTTAAACACTGACCGTCTAGTGTTATCTTTTTTTGCTTTGCATGTATTGAAATAACAAACACCACTTTGATAAGGGTATTGTTTGTCAAGTGTTTAAATATGACATGACAAGCGACTCCTTCCTGTTTGTACTGTGTGCACACGGATCGTCAGGGAGATGGACAAGCTTTTCATTGACGCACAAAATAAACGAGAAACTGTGCACTTTGAACATTAGTAGTATAGTGATTTTTAGTATATGTACATTTTTTTTACAGTATACTGTTTCCGATACACTCTCCTACTTAGCCATACGATACTTTCTAATGTTTTTACTGTAACGAATAACTATTTATAACGTTAAACTAGTCACTTATTTTAAATTATTTTTGGCTTTCATATTAAATGCACTGTAACCAATGTTAGAGTAACACAAGTGTTCATTGGCCAACTAGATACGGAAAATTTCGTATTAAAAATAGGTTCCGTGTCAGAAAGTGTGACAACCTCCGATGTTTTACGAACGTTTTGTTTTTTTACATCTTATTTGTTTGCAACTGGTATTAAATTAATACTTCATTCGTGTTTTTGGGGTTATTATGTGGGGTCAATGACCAAGTTAACCCATTTATGCCTAGCGTCTAGAAAAAAGGCATTGGCAAACAGCGTAGACCCAGATGAGACGCCGCATGATGCATGCGCTGTTTGCTTAAAGGAATTTCTGTAAGAAATATTCTAAATATAGAAATTAATATACATGTACTAGACATCCCTAATTTTGGCAATAAATTGATCCAATTAAGAAGGATGGGAGAGTCCACTAGGCATAAAGGGGTTTAATAAATCTTAACTGCAATTTAGAGTAACCGTTCCTCCTTTTTGTACTTATAAATTTGGCAAAGGTAAGCGGGCAACTTGTACATATCACTGTTTCTGCAACAGGTATTCAATCGAAACTTCACCCATGTGGTCATGATCACAAAACTCTGACCTTCGGTAAGGTCACATAACTCTGACCTTCGGTTAGGTCACATAACTCTGACCTTCGGTTAGGTCACATAACTCTGACCTTCGGTTAGGTCACATAACTCTGACCTGCAATTTAGCAGAATTGTGTCCATTTTCTGCTTTCAAAATAGTAGTAAATGATGGAGTGCAACTACATTGATTTAGAAATTCTGCATCTTTACTGAATTCTTTGTGTATATTTTATAATAATTTAAATTATTTTTATTTGGTTCTATCTATATCTCGTAAACCAAATTTGGAGGTTAAATACAAATGGTACTGTTTATTTGATAGATCCAAAGCTCAATTTGCAAACATAAGTTGGTGGTAAATTTATTATTGCAAACAGATCTATAACTTTGTCACCAAAAATAGTATTTTCATATTTCCATTAATGAAACAAGATCAATTATTAGTCAATATGTCTAATTCGTTTATGCATTAGTGTTCACATTGTGATTCCTATAAAAAAAGATTATTTTTACAAAACTGAGCCATGTATTGTAAGGTATTAAAGCTGTGGTGTCATATAGTGTTATGAGATCGATTCACACAAAAACACACACACACACACATTTTATGCTTAAACATGAAGCTTCATTGATTTACTAGTTTTCGCATTGTTTATCGTATACTATTAGACAGATAGCGCCAGATTGCAGTTTAATCCTTTCTTGGTGTATATGGCTCCTACGTAAGCTCGTTGAATTAATCGCTCTCGTGTTCATGTGCAGGTCAGATGCGGGAGGCGGTGCGGGAGTGCCGGGTACGCACGTGTGACGCGCCCCTGTTGCGGCGGCTAACGGACATGGAGGCGCTGCTCAACAACGCCAGCGAATCCGCCCTGCCCTACCTGGAGTCCGGGGACCCAGCGTACTTCACAAGGTGCGCGCTACTGCCTGTCAGAGCAGAGTCTATCAAAATATACCAGCAAAAAATAAATCACGATTGAACAGTTCAAAGGTTAACAAGCATCATGGTAACCGTTTTAAAATTTCTGACAACCGCGAACATGGGTATCATTTTATATTTCACAAAATAGATCTGAATCAGTATCAGCAGTTGAATGAAACCGTTTATAAAAGTTCCAGATATGAAATTCATGGAGCATCAGATATATATTCAATATTGGACAATAATGAACATAATAATTTTTTTAATCAAGCTCATATTTGTGTTATTTATATGTTTGAGTAAGCTTATTACATATTACCCCCACCCAGATTCCACGCTACCATCGACCAGCCGTACGTGCTCCCATATCAGGAGGAATTGGTAGAGGCGGCGGGCGACACCGGTGTGGAACTAGAGCACAAAGAGAAGGGCGACACCGGGCTGGAACTAAATCACAAAGACAAGGGTGACACCGGGGCGAAAGTCGGTAACAACGAAAACTACAACGAGGAGGCCGGAGACGCCTGCTATGCCCGGATGTTGGGCTCGTACGAAGAAAACGGAAAGTATGAATGTTCTCTTGTGTTTGTAAATCGTATGTCATGTGCCTAGCTATTTATCCTTTAGATTTGAGCCGCGTTTTGCGACAATGGATCTTATGCCATATGCGACCAGCGGAGCTTCGGTCCGGCCTGCGCATTCGCACAGTCAGGAGCTAGACTGTCCACTATTGATACTCCAGAACCTTGTGTAATAGCGGACAGCGCAGCTACTGAACAGTCTCTTAGACCGCGCACGCTGGTCTGGAGCTACACTGGCAGCATATGGCATAAGACCGATTTTCGCATGACGAGGGCCAGTTTTACTGAAAGAAAAAAGGACATACATTCAGACAACAAAAACGTGGATAATACTTTTAATTGAAAACGAGAAAAATGTACATATACTATATGTATTACTATTAGAACATATAGCTTTAAACTTTTAATAAATCGTTCGCAACTCGAAGTCAATAATAGTTGTTCGGAGTTTTAATATAAGTACTCCTGACCATATCCTACTCTTGCCCTGACACTAGTCATATCTCACAATGTGTATGCCCTGACACTAGTCATATCTCACAATGTGTATACAAGACACTAGTCATATCTCACAATGTGTATACAAGTTTTATAAGCATGCAGCCTTGTACTTTTGTAAATCGAACATGACAATTAAATGTTCGCTCCGTATTTATTACCGCCGCTGACCAATGCAGGTGGTCAATGTCAAACTTTGTGCAACCTGTATTGGAACATCGTATGATAAAGAACAGGTCTACAACATATTCAATAATTGCAAACGTCAAAGCCTGACACATTTATTGCATGTTTGTATTAAATACAAAAGTAAATCCACAGTTATTAACTTAGCTATCAGGCATACATTACATTATAAATTTGATTTTAACACAAGCTAGTGCACTGCACTGAATGTGTGATTATTCTAGTAAGTTTGAATTTATTCAATATGTTCTCGGCCTTTTACAACTGTTTATACCTTTATTGTAACGTTGCCGTATTATATGGACCTTACCGTGCGCACGCGAGCACCTGTTTTGTACTTCGCCAATTAAAAGAAGGACTACCGATTACGAATCAGCTCTTGCAGTGAAGTGCGTTTATTAAACTTACCATAACATTCTTCAAGATGAAATAAATTAAAAATTGTTTTGTTTTGCGATGTACGAATGTGATTACCGGGAACTAGTACATCCAGATCCTGTAGGATTCCTGAAAATTGATCAATATTAAAGACTTTTTGAATTTATAATCAGTTAATCACCATGTTATTTGTTATGATATCATGGATTTGAGTAGAGCTATGTTCGGAATCAGTCAAATCCCTGCGAGGAGGTTTGGTGGCTGCCGCACTTTGATGATGTCGTCTGCAATGCAATTGCATGGTGTCTGACGCAGTGTGATGATGTCGTCTGCAATGCCATCGCATGGTGTCTGTCGCAGTGTGATTATGCCATCTGCTGTCCTCCATTTCAGGACGTTGCCGCGCTGCAACATCACGACCCACTGCTGGGCGTACATGACCCAGGATGACACGGCCGCCTACTTCATCACGCACCAGCTCCTGTACTTCATTATGACCGAACATGTACGTTGTATACGGGTTCTTTAACCGTCTCGTCATATCATGTTGCAGTGCACCAAATGTCAAGTGCTGTATGTTCTTTTACATACTATATCAATGATAATTTCAGCTACGCCATGGTAGACAAATTAACCATGAGAGCCATGCTTTTTAGTTAACGTTCATAATACGATACATTAAGCTTGGGGTATACACAAGGTAACTTTTAATCAATTTGAACTTAAACGTCTACTGTGCACGTTTGTACCAATATAACCTTTCATGCCACGCGTTCACTACTTTTAACTGGACTTCTAACTATATTGTAAAGTGTTCCATTGCCCACAACATTCGTATCCTACATATACTAGCATTTATTTCAATAACTCCTCTGCAGGATTTTTGCGTTATAAACGGTTTGTCAAAGTTGCAAGAAAGAAAAAAAAAACAGATTTGTACATATTGCGTTCTTGTCTTTTACACTATGAGTAACGAGCAGATAATGCCTTTTAAAGGTCAGTCTTGATTTCCCAGTTGACTTCGTTTTGACTGTTTTCCCTGGAAGAGGAGTTACACTGTGTTGTGTGAGACACCTAAAGTGCTATAATTTAATAATCGGTCTACAATTACAGTCAACCAATCCCGGTACAGACGTTTGACATTAGGTATTAACGAATACGAGGGACAGTGTCTTCTCTAAATTGAATCAAACGTGCACCAGTTCTTAAAAAGTACTTGCATTTCGTGAATACTACATGGGCGTAATATGAATAGGCATGGAAAACTTTAAATACCAATAAAACTTGTTAGTGAACATATAGTACACGTGTACCTGTCGATGACCACAACATGCATGATGGATCACTAATGCGTTGCACATTCATGTGATGGCTATTATGTCGGTTCGTTTCTTAGAAACATATTCAAACGTGTCTATCGCATGAACAACGTGTAACGGTTGCGTAACGTGTCCGCTGTGTCGTGTACCGTTGATCTTAAACGTTGTTATAAACCCGTTTGTTGACGCTGTATGAACGCAACTCCATTAGATGTACAAGTGTATGACTGAAAATAAAAATAAAATAACATTATTATATTTAATTATATAAAACAGAGAAACAACTTCTTTGTTTTTAAAAAAATCTATTCACTCAACGTTTCGGTCAATTTAGACCTTCATCAACATTACAACATTACATTAAATATTTGTACGAAAATATTAGAATTGATTCATTGTAGGAAAAAGTTTGAAATATTTAACGAAAATTATAAAGTCTTTCTTTAATTGTGGGTGCTATAATTCGTTGAATGTTAATTGTGCATCAGTACATGTGACACAAATGTGGATATGTTTTTGCACGTGCACCACTCCGTGTAGGTGGGATGCAAAGAGCAAGTTGAAGCGTTCACGAAAGAACGGAAGATCAGAGAAATCCAACAGAAATTCTGCAGAAAAATCTACCAAGAATCCAAACAACTGTCATCCAACGGGAAAGTAGCGAATTATAGGAAGGACCTCTTCCTCGAGCAAAGTAAGGACGCGTCAACCAGTTCAATCCTTGTTCCATGCACATGCATTACTCGCTAGAGTCTAGAATCATTCATATACTATATACATGTAAGGCTTTAATTTAATTACAACTACCCATGCACAAACTGCAGTTCAGCTGACTTTATAAATTCTAAACATAAACCACAATTAGCATATGTTCGTATTTATACTAGTCACAGTCATTGAGAACAACACCATGTATATATTTGGCGCAATTCTTGGTGCCCTTTTGTGGTACAAGCAACTTTATTGTAGTTGATAAAATCCAGCTTTTAGAACAAGTATATATTGAAATTTTAGAAGAATTGTACATTACTATGTCAAATGTACGGTGAGATTCACACAAAGATTCATGTTACTAAAAATCCATCAATGCATTGATAAACACTGCAGCATTTCTTATTTTGGAAAAAAAACACATTATATCTGAAAATTCGCAAAGAGCTTTAGACTGTCGTTTAAAGGGACTTATTCACAGATTTTGGCATCATTTTAAGTTTGTCATTAAATGCTTTAAATTGATAAAAATAAACATCAGAACTAAAGAGCTACAATATAAAAAACAAGAATAAAAGTTTTAAAAAAAGTTAACCACACCGGGGGACCGTTTCTTTGAGCTACGTACGTTCGAAAATCATACGTAAGTGCAAAACGTAAAGTTAGTAGCGTTTCTATAAAGTTCGTAAAGTTACGTATACCGTATTTTTGCACGTAAAGTTAAGTTACGTGTGCTCAAAGGCTCGCGTAACTCAGTTATTTTGCGTAAATATGGCGGCGTATGTACCGATATTTGTGATTTTTGTAATGAAAAAAGGCAATTTATATATATCTACGAACGCAACATCATTTTAGTTAATTTAAACCTTTTATCTATATTTAGACCTTAATATATGGTAGGGCATGGGAAAATACTGTANGGAAACCATACACAGGTATTCAAACACATTTCTAGAAATAACATTGAAATAAGTCTTTATATGCTAATTTCTGAGGTTGTTTAGGTGTAGCTGCCTAAAATCACGTTTAGCAAAGCTGTCTTGCGTTCATCATGCATCCATAAAATTAAGCGCCAAAAGATTTGCTTTAATTTTCATATTTAGGTTATGTTAACTGACAATACTGGTTTTATTTGATCCAATAAGTATTGCATATTAATTTTTATTCATTTAAAAATAAAAATCTGGGAGGGGGATACAATTTACACAAACATTTGCATAAGCGGTTTAAATTAAGTTAAAAACATACACGCCTGTCATTTGTGTCGTGGTTTCTGCTATTTTTCAAATAATAGGAGATAAAACTAAATTATTATAGATTATTATTCATACTATTGTATGATAAAATAGAAAAACACATGTCCTATGGAACAGCCTTGCGTACCAGTTAATTAAATCCTTCAAAAAGTAATGTCGGAGTCAAATATAAAGACTTTGTTAATTTGTTAATTTAGTTATTTCAATGCCAATTTTCTTTTGTAAACGTTAGACATGTCTTATTTAAAGCAATGTCCTGCTTTAAGGAAAAAAAATGTTATACGCCAGTTATACATTCTTCAAACGGTAGTTGGTGTTTTATCTAAGACCAAATGTTTATTGTAAATGTTTTGTTATTCATTAGAATGTTAACTTGAAAGGTCAGTCATTGGCAAACAGCGTAGACCCTGATGAGACGCCGCATGATGCGGCGTCTCATCAGGGTCTACGCTGTTTGCTTAAATTGATTATTTGATCAAACAAACACTTTGGAACAAGATGGCCATGATGTCTAAAAGCGCTCACCTGAGTGTTGGCAGAGGAAAAGAACATCTCCCCGTTGTGAAAGGTTCAATTATAGCTTGAAAAGGGTATATGAATAATACTTCTGTAATAATATATAAAAGGATTTCAATTATTTGGACTTATGTTTGAACCATTTTCGAAATTGGCCTATACATCATTTGAACCTATTTCCATTGCAATTCTCATGTTTAGGCCAAACACAATGGAGTCTAGTGTGTTGACAAGATGTCACTATACCATATAAGGAAAACTGCCTCGCCCCCCTGGTGGTCATGTTTTGTAACGATCAGGTACCATTTTGTTTAGATATAATTCGAACAAATGTTGTGAGCAATGTTCTTGATGATTGGAAAACAAATGTGACTTCTAGAGCGTCCACATGATTTCACTACAGCCATTGAAGGAAAACTACCACGACCTTTCTCGCACAGACCGGAACTATTTTGCGTTCGGCCGCGATATTCTTGGAGCAAATGTGTGTCGTTTTCTAAGAAAACTGGGCAGTCCGCACAGGCTAATCCGAGACGACACTTTCCGCCTAAACTGGATTTTCGCTAAGAAGAGATATCATTTAAACGAAAAATTTCATAAAAGCGGAAATTGTCGTCCCTGATTAGCCTGTGCGGACTGCACAGGCTAATCTGGGATGACAATTTACGCACAAGCATTATGCCCAGTTTTCTTAGAACACGACACAAATGTTCTCAGCAAGTTTCTTGATGGTTGGCTGCAAAATCTGACTTTTAGAGTGTTCACGGCGATTTCACTAAAGCCATAATTATGTGTCGTGTTCTGAGAAAACTGGTCATAAACTAATTTTATTTCCCAAAATACATGAGTAATGTTCATTTTGGGTATTTTCGTTTTTTACATTGGGGAATATTTACAGGGAGGCGGAAAACTACAACGGGCGAGGCATGGTATAGGGTGATAACCCAAAAAAAGGGTTAGGGTAAGGGTTAGGGGTCGGGTTAGGGTTAGGGTTGGGTTTAGGCTAACCCAAACCCTTACCCGACCCCTTACACTAACCCTAACCCTAACCCTCTAACCCCCCCTTGCGCAATACCATACCATGCCTCGCCCGTTGTAGTTTACCGCCTCCCATATTTACATTGGGTGTTGATAGAATATGAACTTTTTACTTGTTAGTGACTATTTTCCCGACAATAATTAGGGTTGCCGCCGATTTCATCGAAGTTCAAAATCAAGGATGCAACTTTTCACGCCACATTCTGGGTACTTACCATGTTTTGCGTATGTTAACGAAGTGAATTTCACTAGTGCACATTTGTGGCGTGTTCTGAGAAAACTGGGCAAAACGCTTGTGCAGTCCGCACAGGCTAATGGGCGACACTTTCCGCCCAAATTATATTTTCGCTAAGAAGAGACATCATTTAAACCAAAAATTCCATAAAAGCGGAAATTGTCGTCTCTGATTAGCCTGTGCGGACTGCACAGGCTAATCTGGGATGACAATTTACGCACTAGCATTATGCCCAGTTTTCTCAGAACACGCCACATTTACAACCAAAGAACGAGGAACATAAAACAGTTGTTATTCGTGTGGACAGAAGTATTTTTAAACGAAGAAGTATACACAGAATTGCTTTATAACTTTTTGATTGAAATAATCAGGTTATCATTGAATTGCATTTGTCACGCATTTGTTGAAATACTATTCATTCATTTATTCCCATGTAGCTTAAATGATTTTGGCAGGAAGGACTTTTTGTAACAATTTTTGGAGTGACGTATACTCATAAAATTTGGAATTTAAGCATGAATTTATATTTTAAAAAAATACATATTATTGCTTTATTTAAACAATTAAGCTGAAAATCCTACACCTAAACTTTTCGGTAAAATACAAATAAATATCTGAAAGTCTTCAGGTCTACTCTTAACAGCTTTAGTTTCAAACACGACAGACATACCTTCAATTGGTAAATTTGGAAATGGGAAAACTTGATTTATTGCCATTTGAATAAGACCCAAAAATGGTCTGCAAACCCGAAAAAAATGACGAATTTGTGAAGTTTTGAAGAAAATTAATAATTTCTATTTGTGTCAATCTTTATATCTTTAAGGCAAAAATAGTATATATAATATGTGCCACGCTCTGTGAAAAGGGGGTTTAATGAATGTGCGTAAAGAATCGCTCAGATTAGCCTGTGCAGTCCGCACAGGCTTATCAGGGACGACACTTTCCGCTTTAATAATATTTTTCGTTTAAAGAAAGTCCCGTCTCAACAAAAATCCAGTTTATGCGGAAAGTTTCGTTCCTGATAAGCCTGTTTGGACTACACAGGCTAATCTGGGACGACACTATACGCACATGCATTAGTACACCTTTTCTNTTTTTTTTTTTTACTTGCTAGTAATTTTCTTAAATATATCAATTAAAGGTTAGTTTCACGCCTTTCAATGTGTTTCAGTTACAAAACCAATTGCTGATGCTTATTGTTTACAAATTCTGTGTTTCTCGCCTTGTGTATGATTGCTGTATGTTATTTTAACAAGTTTATTGGGTGTTACATCAATTAAGCAAACTCACAATGGTCCTCATCAAGTAAATAATCTTATCAATATATTTCTATGGGGATTCATTGATTTATCGTCGCACAAATTAAAATTACAGCAATACACACATGTTATCTTTATATTCGAATCATTCAAGAATCATTCAAGAATACACTTGTAGTGCGCAAAACGCATATACTGATGCAAATGCCGGGATTCCCTTTGAAATACATGCTCTAAGTGGAACGCGAGAAAATTAATTAATTAATTATGTAGCAGAGTAATTGATACGCTGCGATTTGTTTTTGTAGCACACACAGTGCGATAGACAATGACATCTATGTCACAACTGTTATGATTATCGCCAAAACTTATCCGACCCACGGGAACCCAAGTTCCCATCTAATTGAATTTGTTCATTTATTATGTAAACGTCAATTAATTAAGTGAACGACAAATGCTATTATTGACCTTTCCAATACGGTAATCCCAGGTTTAATGATTTTATGTTTATAGTAAGTGTAAAATTATAAAAGTAGTTAGTCATAACAAAACAATTCTCTCCCGAGTTTCATTGTTTTCTATATTCAGTGAAATAAGCCACGATCAATCTACTTTGAGAATCATGACACCCATCTTAGTTTTTGACTTGTTGCGACCGTAAAATATACTTTTTTTTATCATAAACTAAGAATCGGAAACATATCAAAATACACAAAAATAAATAAATTCAACTGTGAAACGTCCAACGACAAATTTAACAACATCAAGGGGGGGGGGGAGGGGCATTCTCATACAGAACTTGATTTTGGGAATTTGAAAATGGTCTAAATCAGAAAACAAAACGTTGACGATGCATGTCATCTCAAATATAACATGTTCCCTTTGTATCCAACAAAACAGAATATCACATTTAAACAGTTCCGTCTTCAAATATTTTCACAAAAATTGACCTTTCTTTTTTCATTATCTTCAGCAGTCGAAAACATACCATCTTCTTTTCATTGTATTAAATTCAATTTTGGCCTGAATATGTTATCTTGTAATGGACAGCTACCTAGTATTCTGTGCAAGCTATTTACCTGTATTCCCATTTCAGGGACTGTTATTGTGTGATTTACTTTGCACTTAACATAATAATGTTTTCGTTTAGTCAGATATTAAGAAAGGTACTTTCGTTTGGTTGATTTTCTTGTGTAATGTGGTTCAACTGCTGGAAGTCTTAATAAGTTCCCGTTGTGTATTGTCACTTGGAATATACAGTTGTGTCTCTTGGTTTTTGTTTTGCTCTGTTTAACTTCCAGAAAATCCACCATGTTGTTTTTGGCTACTGGTAAATCGGATAAGCTTGTCCCCGATACATAATGTACTTATAAAGAACCTCATTCAAGCACAAACGCGCTCTTTTAAGAAGGGAAGAAACATATTTTATTGTTTTGTTTTCATGTCTCTCCATACCGTTTGCTAGTAGGATGGACATCAACATGCTGACATATTTACATTGTTGTATATGTAATGGTCAGCGAATGGCTGATAAGCCATGTCAACCAAAAGGCCCACACTTAAAAGCGTAGATGTCTTACACTACATGCCTTTATAATAGCAATTGCTTTTGAGAAGTGAGCTTTAATAATGTTACTAATACCTATTGGGTATGAATAGAACCATCTCTTTAAGAGTCCTTACGTATGACAGTATGTATCAAATATTGTCTGTTACACATCATCCGAAAATGTCTCTGCCCAAGTGTACCTACATCTTTGGTTTCCTTACATGTTTTATCCGCATAGTAAAATTTACCGTCTTTTTGCGATTATAATTTCTCAAGAGATAAATTAACCGTTTTCGAGGTTTGATGGTAGGAAGTTTTTTATCTTGTGACTTCTGTGCGTACACGGGATGCCGTCCTTCAAGGTCTGGAAGAATTCGGTACTTAAATTATTAATGTTAGGTATCTTGGCAATTTCTTTTTTTGAAAAATAATCATAATATATAAGCAAAATAAAACAATAAATGTACTTAATAGGTTTTCATATGATCAGTTACATTATTCATTAAAGGAACTGAGAAGGACTTATCAGCTTAAGTGTCTTTTTGGCAGTATAAATATCTGCAATTTGGACATCTTAAATTCTATAAAAGTAAAATATATTGACAAAAGTATGTGAACTCACATTTAATAACTTTCTTACAGGACAAGTATGTATCTAGCATTGTAAATTGTTATATTAAAATGTCATATTTGACCCAAACATGTTGTGGAGACATTATGGCATTTAACCGACGAACTCTTGCTTTAGGAGATTTAAATTACAACTTTCGACGGACTTTTGGAGCTATGTAAGCCGCCAGAATATAAAAGCAAATACGAATACATTTATTATAAAAAACACAGTAATTTTAGCCATCGTGCATACACTTTATAACTTGATTTTACAAATGTTAAAAAATAAAATCCGTATTAGACCCGAAAGCATGCCCGCTAAACAGAGAATCAATTTGGCATGGCCATTATTATGTAGCAAATGATTAAAATGACCTTTCAAAGAGGAAATTAACGTTTGACAGATCCATTCTTTGTCTAGTTGCACACATTTTAAATGTCTTTGTAATCGCTTTGTCTGGTTCTAATATATATTTTCAATTGTTAGTTTTACGTTTCATCTCTTGCCTAGCAACACACTAACTCTGTGTCTATTTTGTAATTATCCAGAACCAAAGACGTTACTATGCGGAGGCTTCTTAGAGAAAAGCAGATGAAAGGTAATATTACTGTAACGGCAACTAGGTTTGTTTTAAAACGGGTCTGAAACTAGGCATTAGTTATAACACTATTCAATTGGCCAGCTTAACAAATACGTAGATGAAATAAATATAAATGGAAGCGAATATTAGATGAGCATTACAAAAACTAGGCATTGTTTGATTTACATTTACAGCTTTTTCCGAATTGAAAATATGTGTGACTCTTTTTGTTGAATTTCTCTCTTTTCAGACGGTTGTCTGTCGCACACGTCGGGGCTGGGCTTCGGTGTTTTATGCTCATATCTGAGATTTCTAGTCAGACACTTGTATACACATATGTATTAATGCAATAAAATCAGTTAAATACAACGTTTGTATATAGTTTATGGCAAAATAAAAGTGTATTGAAATAAACACGGCGACCTCAATGTACAATACGGGTACTTACATTTATAAATACTATCATCAAATATACTAGCTTTAGTATTATAACTTACAAGTTTATTTGTAAAAATCGCACACTAGACGGAAACATTTATTCGAAAAACAACAACAGCAATTACAAATTATTTTAATAAATGTAGATTGCCTTCAACCTTGTCATGGTGACAAAACCAACATGGCAACGAGTGTTATTTAGTGAACCTATAGTAAGTAAGTATAAAATAAGTTTTTGTTAACGTGAAGTGTGCATACGATATTGACAATTAAGTATTTACAAGCTGCATATAAAAGTGACTGAGTTACACACGGTCCAAGGGGCCTGTTTGTCACCATTAGTACATTGAATTTAAGGTACGTTAAACAGAATAATATTAATATTATTTACATGTTATACAGTCTAGTAAAACAATGGAAGACGTGAACACAGAAAGTTGTCGATACATGTAAAAGTAACTGCAGACAGTAACATTATGTATCAGTTGTCTTCCATGTATGTGCGCTTTACACATACACTTTCGAAAACAATTTATTTTTCATTAAAAATGACATGTGAGCGTTATCGGATAAAGTATTCACATATATTAGTTCTGACTTGTAACATATATAGTCTTTTTATACCGAGTACTATATCAATAATAATTCCAGCTACGCCATGGTAGGAAAATTAACCATAAGCCATGCTTTAGAGTTAAACGTGCACGTGTACGTGTAACTAAAAAACTAAGCTGACATTTTAAGGTGAAATTATAAATAACACGATACATTTTGCTAGGGGTATACAAAAGGGAACTTTTTATTAGTTTGGACTAATAAGTCTTCGGTGCACATTTCTACCAATGTTCCTTCATTCCACGCGCTCACTCCCTTAAGTGGACTTTTAACTGTTAATATGTAAATTGTTTCATTGCGCACAAATTTTGGTCGCATCTCGGATGTTAGATATATATATATGTATATATATATATACTAGTATTTATGCCAATAACCACTCTGCAGATTGATCGCGTTATAAACGGTTGTTTCAAGAAAGAAAAGAACAGTTGTGTACATATTGTCTTTTACAATATGAGTAATCAGCAGATAATGTCTATTAAATGACATTCTTGATTTCCCAGTTGACTTCGTTTTTTTACGGTTTTCCCTGGTAGAGGAGTTACGCCGTGTTGTGTGAGACACCTTAACTGCTATAATTTAATAATCGGTCTACAATTATAGTAAACCAATCCCGGTACAGACGTTTGAAATGAGGCATTTACGGCTACGAGAGACAGTGTCTTCTCTTAATTGAATCAAACGTTCACCAGTCGAGCAAAGAACTTGCATTTCGTGAATACTACATTAACTTAGTTTTCGAACTATGGACGTAATATCAAAAGGCTTGAGAAACGTTAAATACTAATAAAAGTTTGTAGTGACCATGTTGTACACGTGAACCTGTCGATGACCACAACGTGCATGATGGATAGCTTATGCGTTGTACAGTAATGTAATGGCGATCATGTCGGTCCGTGTCTATCGCATGTGCAACGTTGAACGGTTGCGTAATGGTCCGCGTTGGCGTGCACCGTTGATCTTTAAACGTGTATTTAAATCCGTGTTTGACACAGTATGAACGCTTCGCTCTTATATGTACAAGGGTGTTTGAAAAGAAGAATATTATAAAATTATTAAAAATAGTAATTCTGAAATAATTTACGACAATTACAAAGTTTTTCTTTAATTGTTGGTTCTATAATTCGCTGTATGTTTAGCGTTCATCAGTGCATGTGAAACAACTGTGGATATGCCAATTATCAGCCACGTGCACCTCTCCGTGTAGGTGGGGTGCAAAGAGCAGGTGGAAGCGTTAACGCAAGGACGGAAGATCAGAGAAATCCAACAGAAATTCTGCACAAAAATCTACCAAGAATCCAAACAACTGTCATCCAAAGGGAAAGTCGCGAATTACAGGAAGGACCTCTTCATCGAGCAGAGTAAGGACGCGTCAACCAGGGCAATTCTTGTTCCATGCACATGCATTATACGCTAGAATCCAGAACCGGTCATATAATATAAACATGTTATGAGTTATTTTAATTACAACTTCTCATGCATAAACTGCACTTCAGCTGACTTTATAAATTCTTTACACATACCACAATTATCATGTTCGTATTTAAACTAGTCACAGTCATTAAGAACAACAACATGTACATATTTGGCGCAATTGTGGGTGCCCTTTTGTGGTACAAGAAACCTGATTGTGGTTGAAAAAATTCAGCTTTAAGTACAATTATATATTGAAATTTTAGAAGAATTGTACATTACTACGTGAAATATACGGAGAGATTCACAGATAGATTCATGTTCCTGAAAATCTATCAATGCATTGATATACAGTGTAGCATTACTTCTTTTTGTGAAAAAAACACACATTATATCTGACAATTCGCTAAGAGCTTTTGATTTTCGTTTAACGGTCAATTATTATTTTTACCCCGTTATTTATACATTACACGATTTGTTTCATGTCTTTGTTTAGCTGTCGCTTTCTATCTGAAGGGATGCCGTCACTGTTCCATATTTCTCCTGCTTATTGTTCAACACCTGTGTCTTATTGTTTAGCTGTTCTTTGTGGTCCCCTGGGCTTCCAGAATTTCTATCGCTCCGACTGGATACGGAGGGTTCTCGGCTGGCCGGACAAGCGACTCGGGTGTTTCCGGCAGAACTCGGTGATGGCGATATAAAAGCATTACTGGGCGATCTTGCGGCTGCAAAAGAAAGCGGACACACAAGACGCGGCACACCTCGGTCAGCAGCTGGAGCGTGCACGTCGCGACCGGGGCGAGAGTCACCCGCAGAGGATCTTCTTGAAGACTCCTTGGAAGAATCGCCGAGCCGGATGCTAATTGCCGGTGGGTGGATAGGGGTTTCCCTACATCGTCTGAAGTGGGTCGGATAGGGGAACTTCTGCGGGCGGCTCTGCTAATCCAGCGAGAACCGTCATCCCTCGAGTCGGACGTCCTCTCCCGCGGACTCCGCTGACTCCCAGAACTTGGAAGAATCGCCGAGCCGGATGCTAATTGCCGGTGGGTGGATAGGGGTTTCCCTTCATCGTCGGAAGAGGAACGGGAGCAGCGGGGCAGCGAAGGTGGCAGAAAGAGGACGGACGGGGCGGACCTGTGCAGCGATGCAAACAAGGACTTTTAGGGGGTGGCCTTATGAATGTGTCCCAGGACGGCGGTTCTCAGTACGCTAAACGTACTGGGGAAATCGTTCTGGGGATCGGGTCGACGGCTGGTGACTTCTAGAGTGGCCATAAAGGCGGCGCAGCGCGATTGTCAGCACTCCCTTGGTGGAGTAACCTTGCCCTTGTAAGGACAACCAGACATGAATTGTCTTTTAATTGTCTAATGGTGCACATTAAAGTCTCATTGGCCATCGTGCACTGTCTATTTGGATCAAAATAATATATTTGGCGAATACCCGGGCAGCCGTGGTAAATTTGACATAATTTGGCTCAAATTAAATATTTCGCCCTGAAAGGTCACAGGGGCAGGTCAGCACATACGGTATTCGTGAAGAATAAGCGATGACCTGTAAATAAACTCTGACTTACACACACACAGACGCGGCACACACCCGAGCTCTTATGACACGTAACGATGAGAATTCCCTTCTATATACCTTCTTGTTTATTAACTAAATATAAGCTCATTGCTTTTGCACATTATAAAATGTGCATGTCATATGCACAACAGGGACGTAGCGAGTCCAAACCCAATGTTATTCGAAATATAAAATTATTATAAAGATAAGGCGGGAAAAGGGGGCCACACCTTCAGGGATAAGTTATGGTGAAAGGTCCAGGAGGCGGAGGTCGTGGATGCTCCTGAATGTTTACATCCACAAAAAATGCCATCCCTGACATTTAGGCCTTTAGATTATATGGCAAGTTTGGCGTGTCACTTTGGTTTTCTGGTTTACTCTTAAGATATGTATGTTTGCGGTTAGTTATTAAACAACAATTACATTGGTTATAGTCGCTGTGTAGAAAAGCTTTATTTAAAATGTTTCTTAAGAATTTCAAAAATGTTACATCATCAAAGAATGTTGCAATTATCAGAATATCACGAACGGGATATAAGGATTTTTTTTTACAATAAGTATTACAAGCCAAGTAAATAATTTGATTAATGTATGATAGTATGCAATATATCATGCTACCTGACAGCAAGAACTCACCGCTTTGGTACTCACTCAGTTCTCCTCTGTGTTTAGAGCGGTTCGTAAACGGGGGACATTTGGCAGTTAGCTAAAACAACATCATGTATTCATTCAGAGTCCCTAAAAATAACTAGTTTTACTTACACAAGGAAGTACAACTTAAGTTCATTAGTTTAAATAGCAGAACCAAATGGCGTCCACTTAAATTTGTAAAACCTACCAACCATAACGGAAAAACAACCTAGTCAATAAAAACATAGTTTTTTTACAACATTTTCATGGTAGTGGTACAATTACAAATGTTAAACTATCCATATTTATCCTCATCGTTCTATAAGTTACTTAAATAAATAATATTCGCATGGAGTATGACTAGCAGGACTCTTAATGTTAACAGGCAGAAATAATGTCACATGTTTGGCAACTGACGGAAGTGAAATATCACAATCAATTGGAGTTATTATGCATGTCCCAATAGACGAGTTTCATATTCCTAATTTAAGTGATTTATCACGACGCAATAATTTATTGATGAATTCAAAACGAGTATCGTGATGTGCAGTTCTATAGTATTTACTCATGTCTGCATAAATGTAGCAGTCATTTAACGTGTATTATCTTAAACAATATAAAATTACTTATTGATACACAAAGTTAACTAATAAAAAGCAGTATGAGTAATTTTTATTAGTTTCGCTACTAAGAAACAATAGAATTTAGACTAGTGTTCGTTCAGTGAGACTGACAGTTGACGTATTGCTTTAATCCAGGGGTCACTGTATTGATAATTATGGCACTGTCTCTTAGTTGCAAGTAAAGCAACATTATTGTTTAGATTAAATAGTCGGTGCGTTTGTACTAGAATCTATATATTTTGAGAGATAGATCTCACTCTATAGATTTTTTTTATTTTTTTTTGGGGGGGGGGGATGCATATTTGTTTTTTTACTAATTTGTATTTTTTTTTATATTTTTTTTTTACTTTCTAGTAACTTTCTTTAATGTATCAATTGAAGGTTAGTTTCACGCCTTTCAATATTTTTCAGTTTCAAAGACATTTGCTGACGCTTATTGTTTACAAATTCTGTGTTTCTCGCCTCGTGTATGATTGCTGTATGTTATGTTAACAAGTTTATTAAGTGTTACAACAATTGAGCAAACTCACAATGGTCAACATCAAGTAAATTATCTAGCCAATATCCGTTAATTATTTATATGGGAAGACAACAAAATTATGTAGCAGAGTTGATACGCTGAAAAAAACACATCTGCGATGTTCTCGGTTGATGGCGATCTCAAAGCATTACTGGGCGATCTTGCGGCTACAAAAGAAAGCGGACACACAAAACGCAACACACACCCGAGCTCTTATGACACGTAACGATGAGAATTTCTTTCTATATACCTTATTGTTTATTAACAAAATATAAGCTTATTGCTTTTGTTCACTAGAAAATGTGCATGTCAGATACACAACAGGGACGAAGCGCGTCAAAACCCAATGCTATACAATTATTATAAAAATAAGATTGGAGTAGGGGGTCGTGTCTTCGGAAAAATGAATGGTGTAAGGTCCAGGGGGAAGGGGCGGAGGTCGTGGATGCTCCTGAATGTCGCAAATATCCGAAGATCACGACCGGGATATGGAATTTTCTTTCAATAGTTATTACAAGGCAAGTAAATAATTTGATTTATATATGATATGCAATATAGCATTCTACCTGACAGAAAGAACTCAACGCGTTGGTACTCGCTCAGTTCTCCTCTGTCTTTAGAGCGGTTCGTTTACGGGGGACATTTGGCAGTAAGCTAAACCTTAAGTTCATAAGTTTTAATAGCAAAATAATTATGTGATACAAATTTCAATCTATGTTTAGTGTCCACATATTTTTTTTGAAATCTACCAACTACGCAGGAAAAACAAGAGATTTGTTTGTCAGAAACACAATGCCCCCTACTGCGCCACTTTGAAATAAATTTTCTATTTATCATTTNGGGACGACATTTTACGCACATGCATTTAGCCACGTTTTCCAAGAGCGAGACGCAAACACAATACGATTACAGACGGAAAATGTATTTTGGGCGAAATCAGCTGAAAGGAGGATGAATCGCTCCGCTGTAGGTTAACATGCATATCATCTGAAACGTCCTGTATAGTTCAATAAAAACTTGGCTCAGTAGTAGTTTCATATTTTTTTAAGATATTTAATGTATATTCGACACGTCGACGTTAATTTAAACATTTCAAATCATAAGGAAAATTCTGTTCTCCGCAGGGGCGTGTGTCCCGACAAGGAAACCCGGGCTGTTGATGGACAAAGTAAGTAACGTTTACAGTAAATACAACTTTATCGTTAAATTGTTATTTTGTAAAACATATGTTTTACTTGAAAATCGCATCCACGAGTATAGTTGGAGGAAACACAATCACGATTACAAATGTCATGAAAAACATAACTGCAATAAACTATTACAAAATATTTGAAGTGAAATTTTTCGGTAAACTTTCAGTGTTATTTTGTTATGCTTAAGAATAAATCTTATGAATTATTTGCTTGAAATAAAGTTTAAACTAAAATCTTACCAGTATTATGTATAATCTAGACAATCCCAGAAATCGATACCTCCCGGATTACCCGCCCCTGAATACTCTCGCGCTACTGTATATATANAGAACAGCCCAAACAACGTTTATTTCAGGCAATAAACTTTGATTTGACATGTAAAACGTTATTTAAATAATAATATAAGAAAGTTATAGACAAAAGCTGATATGTCATTTTCAATAAAAAAAGTTTGACATGTCCTGACATCTTACACAGTTTTGCAAACGAATAACTCCGGTACTTGTTCATTTAAAATAAAAAAAATCATTTCCGGTTAGATATTTTTGTATTAGCTTGAGAGCGATTTATAAATAAAAGATTGCTAAAAACCACGTTAGTTTTAGACTCAACTAGTCATTCGGATATTTTCTCAGCATCTTCTTCCTCGGCATCAACATCATTAGTCTCTTCAGCAGTCAATCTCTGTGCTAGTTCTTCAACGTGTTGCAAACGATATTGTTTACTGTGAAACCAGGCTACCATCCTTATATAGACAGGAACTTTAAACAATCCACGTTGAGTTACTTGTTCGCCATACGTCATACTGCTCTTCCTTTGGTCTGGTGTTCCTTCCATACACATCTCAATCAAAGTACGGCTAGGAAATGCCATCTTCATCTCAAAATAATTGGCACAATCATCCAACTGAAAATATCCCTCAATGTATCTTGTTCCAGATTGTAAAACGCCTCTACTATGTATCATATAGTCACAAGCAACAGCATCAATCTTCTTAACATCATCTTCTGTATAGTTCATTAAAAAAATGTCAATTCCTTATAACAATTCTCTGCATCATTCACATAATCATTTATAGTACTAAACTGTTCAGCCGCCATTTTGAATAGATCCAAAGTTAGTTCCAAAGTGTGTGAGTAATGTGTGTGTGTAGGGATTTATTTACAGGTCCTCCAGCGTCTTCACGACTGCTTCATGTATAGACCACGTGATATAGGCTTGTCGTAACGTACACTAATTATAGAATTCTATTATTAGATTACGCAGCGCCACTTTTTTAAAGGGAAATAACTGTTTCAGAGAAAAACAACTCTACTAATTAAAAATATAAAAATAAATAAAATAAAATCTAATTATTTTTTAAACCTATTTTTACCATAATTTTTAACTTCAATACTGCGGAGACCCCAGACCCCCCTCTAGGGAAAAACCCCTAGGACCCTTCTATAAGGAATACATCCCTTATAATCCCGTCTTTTTTCTCTCATTAAGTCCTTATACATTCCTCTCCTATTTAACTAACCCTAATGCAAGGGAACACCCTTGTAACCCAAAACTAACCCTAAGCAAAGGGTAACCCCTTGTAACCCCAACCAGGGAGACCCTGGAACCCCTTGCTAGGGGACACCCCTAACCCCAAAGTTAAAAATAATAAAATAACACAATATATTCATTACACATTTATCATAAAAAATAATCATGCATAAACATGTACATGCATTTCGCAGAATGCAACATAATTATTATTTTTTATCAATTGTGTTATAGTCATTGTTCTCCTCAATGTCATGCCCTATGATATCAATTTCAACACTGTCAGAATCCATGTAATCTGCTGCGGCGCAAGACCATATATACGGTGCTGTATATATATATAGGTCCCTACGCAAAACAAGGAAACGAAACGGTTTTATCGAATATATTTGAAGATTTAAATAGTTTCTGTTATCGATCTGACAACCACATAATAGTTCGTTTTTTTTAAATATAAGTTATTACGTAATTAGTAGAAATAAGGTTCATCTGCATTCTTTTAAGAGTAATACAACACAGCATGGACATGGACCTATTTGTGTAGGTCCCTGGCACGAATAAGGTCTTGATTGTCATTTAACATGTTATTTAAAGGTGACGCGTGATATCTTATCTTAATTACGGTATCTACACATGTGCAGACATGTGGTGTCACGGGCAAACCCATAAATGCTTTTGATCCACACTTGAAACATCGCCTCCCATATAGCGAATTCGTTCGCGCCTTTATCGC
>VMBQ01005048.1:0-13884 GCA_007657795.1 Dreissena rostriformis | reverse complement strand
TATGGAAAGGCCTTGTCCATATACACATGCATACCAAATATGAAGGTTATATCTCAAGGGACATAGAAGTTATGAGCATTTTTCGAAACCTAAACGCAGATTTTGAAACCTAAACGCAGACCCTTACTTCAAGGTCAAGGTCACAGGGGTCAAAATTTGTGTGCGTATGGAAAGGCCTTGTCCATATACACATGCATACCAAATGTGAAGGTTATATCTCAAGGAACATAGAAGTTATGAGCATTTTTTCGAAACCTAAACGCAAAGTGTGACGGAATTTCAGAAGGACAGACAGACAGACGGACAGACGGACAGACGGACAGAGGTACAGTGCGATCACTATATGCCACCCTACCGGGGGCATAAAAAAAGGTCAATAAAAAACATAGTTCTTTTACAACATGTCACGTGGTAATAGTTTAATTTACAAGCGTTATATTATCAGTATGTGTCATATTCAAACTATACGTTAATAATAAAGCATATTTGCATGGATAATGACAAGCATTCATATTAATGTTGTTATTTTAAAAACGCAAACAACTTCCAAGATCAATCTTCAAGGTATAGATTTGTAAAATACTTTCAGTACCAAAGAATCACGTATATGTAAGTTGTAACTTTCAGATCATATAATTGGTCAAAGCTTGCCAGTATTTGACTATAAGGTTAGTGCCATCTTGGCCGTATGGATTACTGCGCCGCACTGGTCTGGAACATCAAGTGATGAACATTGTTACTTGCGCTATAGAGGATAGCATTGCATCTCATTTCATATGTGTGGACGCGTCTGTTGTGCTGTACAACAGGCAGAAAATAATGTCAACTGACGGAAGTGAAATATCACTATCAATTAGAGTTATTAAACATATCCCAATAGACGAGTGTCACACTCCCAATTAAAGTGATTATAACGACCTAATAATTTATTGATGAATCTAAAACGAGGCCCGCGATGTGCAGTTCAATAGTAGTTACTCATGTCTGCATAAATGTAGCAGTCATTTAACGTTTATTATCTAAAAATAAACACTAACATTAATAATTGATAAACAAAGTTAGCTCACACATAAAGCATTTCGAGATACTTGCAGTCGACGTATTGCTGGCAAACATTGTCTAATAAATTATAATGTTATCTAGTATGAACACATGACCACTTTGTGTACAGATCGTGGATACACACGACGATGACTTAATCAAGATGGTATCATAATAATTAGTGAAGTAATCCAGGGGTCACTGTATTGATAATTATGACACCGTCTCTAAGTTACTAGTAAAACAACATTATTGTATAGATCAATTGATGTTTTTTATATTTAAGACAACAGTTCATAATACTTTGCTAGATGCGAGAGTATGGTTGTTAATGGTAGGTGTTTTTGAACGAGAATCTACACCATTTGAGAGATATATCTATTGTTTGTACACAAAGGCACTTCACTCTAAATAATTGTTTAATTATTGATATTTTTTTATTTTTTTTGAGGAGGCGGGACATTATTTTTTTTATTATGTCTTATTTAAAAAAAGCTATTCATGATTTTAATGTATCAATTAAAAGATAGTTTTACGCCTTTCAAGATGTTTTCGTAACAAAGATAATTGATGCTTATCGTTCCTAATGGCGACTATGTGTATTGAAAAACATTGCGTATATACCTGAAATATCAATGTTAGTTAAAGACTATATATAAATCCCACACGCCGGGTTTATTTACTGTTGCAAAGAGTGTGAATATGACTCAGTTTTGAAACAAAAAATTAAAGCCAAATAAGCCCTAATACTTAAAAAAAGTGANAAAGGCACTTCACTCTAAATAATTGTTTAATTATTGATATTTTTTTATTTTTTTTGAGGAGGCGGGACATTATTTTTTTTATTATGTCTTATTTAAAAAAAGCTATTCATGATTTTAATGTATCAATTAAAAGATAGTTTTACGCCTTTCAAGATGTTTTCGTAACAAAGATAATTGATGCTTATCGTTCCTAATGGCGACTATGTGTATTGAAAAAGATTGCGTATATACCTGAAATATCAATGTTAGTTAAAGACTATATATAAATCCCCCACGCCGGGTTTATTTACTGTTGCAAAGAGTGTGAATATTACTCAGTTTTGAAACAAAAAATTTAAGCCAAATAAGCCCTAATACTTAAAAAAGTGAGAAAAATACAGAGCCAAATAATCACAACTGACCTTATACAGACTGGTTATAGCGTCGACCAAAGATAGTTTCGCGCCTTTCAATATGTTTTCGTAACAAAGATAATTGATGCTTTTCGTTTCTCGCCTTGTGTATGATTGATGTACGTTAATTTTACAAGTTTATTGAGTGTTACCACAATTGAGCAAAATCATAATGGTCAACATCAAGTAAATAATCTTGTAGATATCCTTAAGATATGTTTATGGGACGACAACACAATTTTCATTTACATGAATTATTGTTTTAATGTAACAAAATTAAATTTGATCTGTATAGTCGAATCATTCAAGAATAAACTCGTAGTGCGCAATATGCATTTACTGATGAAAAAGCCGGAATTCCCTAATGTACTAAGTGGAACGCGAGATAATTAATTAATTAATTATGTAGCAGATTTGAATCGCTGATAAACACACATCTGCGATTTGTTTTTGTAGCACATACAGTTCGATAGACAAATACATATATGTCAGAACTGTTATGCTTATTGCCAAAACTTATCCGACCCACGGGAACCCAAGTTTCCTTCTAATTGCTTTGGTTCATTTATTATGTAAACGTCACCTATTTATATTGACTGTTCCAATACGGTCATCCCAGTTGTAATCATGTATGTTGATAAATAGTGTTATAAAAGTAGTGATTATGAACAAAAATTCTCTCCGGTTTCCGGAGTTTCATTGTTTTCTATATTAAATGAACTAAGCCACTTTGATAATCATGACGTCCATCTCAGTCTTTAATTCAAAGTGGCTATGTTGTGATCGTAAAATATCTTTTTATCAGAAACTAAGAATCGGAAACATATCAAAATAAATAAAATTAAATAACTGTGAAACATCAACGACAAATTAAACAACATCAGGGGAGGCAACTAGAACATAACTCGATATTGGGAATGTGAAAATAGTCTATTTCAGAAAACAAAACGTTGACCATTCATGTCATTTCAAATATAATATGTGCCCTTTTTATCTAACAAAACAGAAAGCCACAATAAAAATGTTTTCACAACGATGGAACTTTTATTTTGTTCAGCTGTGGAAAAAAATACCTTCTTCTTTACATTGTATTCAATACAGTTTTGGCCTGAATATGTTCTCTTCTAATGAAAAGCTACATAGTATTCTGTGCAAACTATTTTCTTGAATACCCATTTCAGAAACTGTTTTTGTGTTATCTTTTTTGCACCTTTCTTTTTTCGTTTAATCAGATCTTAAGAAAGGTGTTTTCATTTGGTGGATTTTCTTGTGTAATAAGATTATACTGCTAGAAGAGTCTTAATAAGTTTTCGTTTGTATTGCAATTTAAAATATTCAGTTGTGTCTATTGGTGTCTGTTTGGCTTTGTTTCATCTCCAGAAAATCAACCATGATGTTTTTGGCTTCCGGTATATCAGACAGCTGGTCCCCGAGACATAATTTTCTTACACAGAACTTCTTATTAGCACAAAAACTCTCTTTTCAGAAGCGAAAATATATTCTACTGTTGTGTTTTATGTATCACCATACCGTTTGCTAGTACGATGGACATCAATATGCTGCTCTTTGTCATTTCTAAATCATATTGGCATTCTAGTATATGTAATGGTCAGCGAAAAGCTTAATAAGCCTATCCATCAAAAGGCGCAAAATAAGAAGCGTACATGTATTACACTACATGCCTCTATTGTATAATCTATAACTAATCCCTATTGAGTCTGGATAGAACCATCCCTTTAAGAGTCCGTAAACATAAGAGTACATATCAAATATTGCCTGTCACACATGATGTGAAAATGTCTCTGCCCATGTGTACATTTGTTTAGATATTAATTTGATTTAGTTTCCTTACATTTTGTTTCTCTACATAGTAACATTTTGGCGTCTTTTTGCGAGGAAAATGTCTATTTCTTAGGAGATATGTACACCGCTAGTTTTCGAGGTATGGTGGTAGGAAGGTCGGTATCTTGTTGTTACTTCTTGGCGTAATCGGGATGCCGTCCTTTTGGGTAGTGAAGAATTATATGATCTGATAGTCTCTTTCATCATAATGTTCATACCGACGCACAGCAAGGAAAGCTAGCATCACAACCTTTCTAATTCACAACTTATGACTTATTGTTATATTGGCAAATATAAATAACTGGATGGTTCAGTCTACTTGTATGGATTGTGATGGCCACATCGAAACCAATTTTCTGTTGTCAACGACAGGTGATCTGCCCTATCTACCCTCTGTGGTGTTGTGTAGAAATCCAGATCGGACCATGCCTCTTCCACAGTGAAGCTTTACGCAATTTTCCTGAACTCAATAGATTATTTTAGCGATTAAAATTTGTACCCAAAGATACCTTTTATTTTCTAGTTTAACACGGGATCATGAACAATTTAAATTAATTTTAAGAATCATTTAGGTACGTAGAATGATCCATGCACATTTATAAAAATGGGCTACCTGCAAACGTTAACACAGGCAAGTTGTGTTAGAAAGATAGCAAATTAATATTTCTTTGTTATCAAAAGTGATTGCAGCTAAAAGAGCTCAAAAGCATAACGCGATTTCTGCACAATTGTACTAACATTAAGTATGTTAAATATCTTGGCAATTTCTTTATTTGAAAAATAATTATAACATATATGGAAAATAAAACAATAAATGTACTTAATAGGTTTACATATAGCCATTTTCATTATTAATAACAGAAATTGGGGACTCATAAGCTGACGAGTCTTTTTGGAAGTATAAATATCTGCAATTTGGGCAACGTAAATCCCATCAAAGAAAGATATATTGACAAACGTATGTGAACTCAAATTTAATAATTTTCTGACAGGAAGATTATATATTTAGCATTTTCAATTTGCAAAAAGGAGTCAAATTTGACCCAAACATGTTGTGGAGCCCATGTGGCATTATTTTAACCGACGACCTACCTGTATTGCTAAAGAAGATTAAAAAAAAACGACGGACTTTTGGATCTATGTAAGCCGCCAGAATATAAAAACAATTACGAATACAACTCTTATCAAAACACACAGGGAAAATTTGTGGTTTTGGCCAAATTTTCAAAATTGTATTAGACCAGAGAGCATGTCCGCTAAACAGAGAATCAATTTGGTATGGTCATTATTATGTAGCAAATGATTAAAATGACCTTTCAAAGTGGAACTTAATGTTGGACAGATCCATTCTGTTTTGGCAGTTGGTTCCTTGCCATAAATAAAGCACCACGAAGGTGTGTATGATAGAAATGCAATACTGCTGGAGCTTCTGGAGTTTCACTTCTTTATATTTTGTCTAGTTGCACATATATAAAATTGCTTTGTAATCGCTTTGTCTGGTACAATATAGGTTGTCAGTTATAAGTTTGTACGTTTTATCTCTTGCCTAGCAACACACTAACTCTGTGGCTATTTTGTTATGACTCCAGAATTAAAGATTTTACCATGCTGAGGCTTCTTAGAGAAAAGCAGATGAAAGGTATTATTACTGCAACGGCAATTGGTTTGTTGTAAAACGGGTCTGCAACTAGTCAGTAATTAAAACACTATTTAATTTGCCAGCTTAACAAATATGTAATTGAAATAAATATAAATGGAAGCGAATATAAGCTGAGCATTAAAAAACTAGTCAGTGTTTGATTTACATTTATACCTTTTTCTGAATTGAAAATAATTGTGACAGTTTTTGTTGATTTTCTCTCTTTTTTAGACGGTTGGGTGTCGCACACGTCGGGGCTGGGCTTCGGTGTTTTGTGCTCATATGTGAGATTTCTAGTCAGACACTTGTATACACATTTGTATTTACGCAATTAAAATATTTAAATACAGTCTTCGTGTGTATTGTATTTCAAAATGTTTATTGCATTATTTACAGCCAACTTAATGTACAAATACTATCATCAAATGCACTAGTTGACTTAGTAATATAATTAACATGTTGATTGGTGAAAATCGAACACGATTACAAGAAAGTTTGTCATGGTAACATAAAAGTCTATTGCAACGGGTGTGATTAAGTTAACCTATTGTAAGTGAGTATCAAGTAAGTTTTTATGAACGTGATTATGCATAAGATATTGACAATTAACTATTTACACGCTAATTATAAAAATGGCTAAGTTACACACGGTCTATGGGAGGCCGTTTTTCACCATTATAAAATTGAGTTTAGTGTACGTTAAACAGAATAATATTAATAGTATTTGCATGTTATACGGTCTTGCAAAACATGTAAGACGTGAAAAAAGAAAGTTGGCGATACGTTTACAGTTAATTCAGTAAGTACAGTGTATATCAGAAGTCTTCTATGCATGTACGCTTTAAACAAATATTTGTATAACAATCGCAATGTGTGTGTCCTTTAGAATGACAGTTCAGCGTTATCTGATAAAGTATTCACATATACTATTTCTGACTTGTTGCAAAAGTGTTATGTTTATTTCTTTTATCCTTTGTGTTTCTGCAACATATAGTTGCTTCGTATTAGAGATTAAGTCGAAATGTTTAAAAGCATTGTTATAAAAAAAACAGCAAATGTATGTTTCTTATTAAAGATAGTGGTGTAATGTTGACATTTGTTGGCAAAGCAGTCCAGCGATCTACCAACAGAGCCAGCAGGTAAGGTATCAGATAGGCTGAGATAGCTATCACATGTGTAAGGTAACAAATCTAACTTCCTGTGTTAGACAACTTGCTCTCAGTGGCAAACAGCAGTTTTTATGTGATAGAACTGACTCTCAGTGCATGGCAACTGCCTCTTAGTCACAACAAAATGACACTGAGATTTAGTAGACAACCGACCCGCAATGCCTGACAGCTACCCCTATAAGTAACGAAAAACTGACTAACAAGTGTTCTAAATCGCATTGCAAGACACCTGACTTGCAGTGCTGAACAATGGACAACATACAGGAATTGCTGGATAACTGAGTCACATGAGATCCATATTATGAAAAGAAAACAATGTGCCTCTTTAATGTAAATTACATGTTTACAAATTTCAGACTTCCTGTCTACAGGATATTATATGGTTTGTTTAAGTTATTCAACATCTCTTTATAAAAACTTCTTCCTAACATCTGACGTATTAAGCAAATTGAGAAAACCTTGGCTTGAGTTGCCTAGCTGGGTGGAACAAGTACCAAGTCCTGTTGGGGTAGATCAACGCACAAGAATAGGGATTGAACCCGGAACCTCTACGCTAAATTATGGCATAAAATTGATAATATTATAACCAACACTGACCAGATAATAGTTTGTTCATCTTAATAAATAACTTATTAATTCAAATACAAGTGATTACTAAACAATTATTTAAAGGAACTGTAATCCACGAATGACGAAAAAAGAAAAGTTCTAAAATACCGTATTTTTTACAATTATTAGTTTATATTGATTAAAATATCACGACTGGTATATTACATTACTTGAAAAAGTTCATATTTTCAGTATATTCGGTAATAAAATTTCGCGATGTGAAATCGAAAGTACATCGCGAAAATAGGGTAGAAGGAGATGGTAAGAGGAAGATGAAAATAGTCTCGGTTAAGTGTAGTAAAGACGACTTCATAATCCTGATGAAGGAAGAATATAAAGCATTCCTGAATCACGTGAGCAGAGTTACAGCCCAATATACAGCACTGAAATCGTTAAAAGAAAACCTACCGAGGAATGACCTGATAGTGCAAATGGACTTTGCTGAAAACTTTACATGTTGGACATCTGACGAAATCCAGAGTGCATATTGGAATGCCAGTTCAGTCACATTACATCCGGTGGTTGTATACTTCAAAGGCAAGGATAATAGTCTAGAGCACTTGAACTTTGTATTTGTGTCTGATGCTCTGCACCACAACTCTTCAGCCGTGATTACGATAATTAAAAAGCTATGCAAAGAATTAAGAGAGATATTCCCTGACGCTCGACAAATTCATTACTGGACGGACAGCCCTACCTCCCAGTATCGTAATCGATTCGTGTTTGATGCTATCATGCACTTTGCCGAACGATTCAGTGGATTTTCGGCACGTTGGAATTACTTTGAATCCGGCCATGGTAAGGGCCCTTGTGACGGTATCGGTGGTGTTGCTAAGAGAAAGGCAAGTGATGCTATAAAGCAGGGAAAAGCTTGTATCCAGGATGATTTCGACTTTTTCAATTGGGCAAAGGGAAGTTCTGTTAACATTAAGTACCGTTTCTACACCACAGATGACTTTGACACAACTGTTGCTGAAATCCAGAAAACGAATCCGCTTTAAATGCAAGGTACAATGAAAGCACACGCTGTGTTTACTAAAGACGATGGCTTGTTCCCCAGAGAGGTTTCCTTCTATTGCCAATTTTGTATCATTGGTGACACTCTATGCAATGGCTGGATATGGCATGGTATGGCAAGGAAGGTAGCCGAATTAATAGATGATGTTAATCATGAAATGGAACCCTCCCCTGCAGCTATACCAATGGCTGTACCTGCACCCTCCCCTGCAGCTATACCAATGGCTGTACCTGCAGCCATTCCAATGGCTGTACCTGCAGAACTAGACGTGGTCTTCGAGAAAGGTGACTTTGTGGCTGCCGTCTATGAAGGGGTCTGGTACGTTGGAAAAGTTCTTGAGGTTGACGAATCGGACGGCGATGCTAACATCTCCTTTATGCAAAAAAGCTCGTGGAAGCACATCCGTTGAAAAATTCAAATGGCCGCATCCTCCGGATGAGATATGGATCAAATTCAACAAGATTCTTTGTAAAGTTAATGAACATAACAGAACAGAACAGACAGTTTATTCAGACTTATACATATGTACATCGTCTTTAATGCATTTAATTATAAATAAAACAATGTCACGTGTCAAAATATAATAAGTTTTACCAAATCAATGATACAATATTATGTATATATTTATAAATTCAATGTGTAAATTCAATGAAATTTCAAAACAAACTATGAACAGAGGAAAACAACGATTTTGAAAAGAAGAAACATACTACATTGTAATTTTAAATGCAGTAAGGATAAACTATAACGTTTAATTGAGTGTGGTATATATTATATAATTTTAACAAAAAGTACAAACACAGAAGATCAATTATTTCAAATAATATCAATGCAAAGAAAGTGATAGATATTTATGGGAACTTAAGAGAAAACTATTAAGTCAATAAGTGGTATTTATAATAGAATTTCGTATAGTTAAGGCTTTTTTAACATATTTACAAACATTAATAATTTCAAATTTACATGTTGATGTCAATAAATTATGGAACTTGACAACAAATAGGTTCATTTAATAAATACGTTTAATGTATTTTTTACGTAGTAAACGAAAGCATGCAAAAACACAAATAAAATGGAATTCATCCTTTATGCCCCGTTGATTACAACAAAGACAATACCGTTCTTCACGGGGGATATTGTTGCGTGAGTACCTTCCGGTCTGTTTTCTCAAAGGGTGGGCAGAAGCCCTTAATTTAACAAAGTATACACGTAGATTTTTAGGCAATAAATCCAAGTAGTATTCATATTCAATAAAGGTTTTAAAATTTCTATACATATCTGGAACAGAACTTCTATTCATATTACCAAACCATAGAGGTGTCAATAAGTCTGCATTTAAATTCACATACAAAAACAAATACTATTAGTTATATTTGCAGTTTCAAACACATGGGAAAATCCGTATTCGTTTAACAATTGTTTAACATTTGCAACCCAATTTTTGCATCCTTTAATCATTCAAATCATAACAATTCGTACATATCTTTTTACATACAACGGGTATCTGCCTAACTCACCATATACTACAGCATTACATGTATTTATATTTACATTCATCAATCTTTTGAAATTTTTTAAATGAATGCGTTCGATTTCTTTTGATTTATTAAAACCCCATATTTCAGAGGCATAGCAACAAATAGACACAACAAAAGAATCAAACAACTGACAAAATAATTTTGGATTAAGTTCATACTGCTTCCATTTATAAAGTAACATATGCATCGCCTTAAGAGCTTTTCCAACCAAATGTTCTTGATTTAAAGTGAAACTACCAGTGTAGTTAATAACAGTGCCGAGATAATTGAAATTATCGACGATTTCTATATTTTGTCCATTATATGTCCTTTTTTCATGATCTCGAATTTTACCTCTTTTACAAAACACCATTATTTTTGTATCTGAAAGCCAAATATAAATGCTTGAATGATCAGAGGAATTTAATTCAAAATATTTAGGCATATAAAACTAATAAAACTAAAGATTTGGACAGGTATGGTCCCTTGAAAATCACATTCTAATGGCCGCCATCTTGGTTTCCATGGAAACGACCAGGAATTAAAGAGTCCACCCTGACTAAAATTGAACTTCAATCATTCCCCTATACAATGAGACCAAGAAATGCTCTGGACAAAAAATTCACACAAATATCCCCAGGGACTAGACTCTTTCATCTGGGGGACTAACGTACGTCTCTTTTCGATGACGTCTTGTGGGAATTGTTCAAATACACTAACACCCTCTCGTCTAATTCCTTCCATAGTTTACGCACCATTGCCCTATCTTTGAAAAAGATAAATTTGGCAACGATATTTCTTACTTTGCATGATAACGGTGACCCGGGTGAGCGATGCACCCTCTCAAATTTAATTGAGTCAACAACGTCACGGGCAATCTTGAAGGCGTCTTATAGGTGCTGGCGGAGATTAAGTTCGGTCACATCCGGCGCCTCGTTTCCGGTCGAGTTGTCCTCGGTTACCCCGGTGAAAATGAGGTCATTTCGCATGGACTGCGATTGTAGGTATGACACGTTGTCACGCAGGGTATTTCTTTCCTTCTCCAATTCCTGAACCCTCTCCGAAAGCTGCGCCGAATGGATGTCAGCACCATCTACCTTGTCCTCGATGCGCGTCACGCGCTCGTCCACTTTTTTCACTTTATCCTCAATTGCCACCCAAAGCTTGTTCATATCCTTTTCCATAGCACCCATTCTCTTCTCAATAATCTCAATCACACCCATCTTTTTTCCATAGCCTCTATCGGACCACTGACATTCTGTAAAAGGGTCATAAGGTCCCGGATTGTCGGCTCCACACTATTTTCAGCCATTACTGGACTGTCATACACACTAGCGAATACACTAAAATCCTCACCATAAAGCACTGTGTTCGTTGAATTAAATACATCACTTATTGATAAATTTACACAATCGGTATCCCCTGATGGGCCTCTTTGTTTATGTACTTTTCTGCAGTTTGATTCATTTCCACTACTATTTCTGTCTTTTCTTTTCTTATCCCGCGATTTGTTCATGTTGAACCTTCACTTTTTGTTATACTACACAGTTTCACATTAAATCCAGATATATAATTTCTCTGAAAATGGTTTAATTTGTTAATATTCGTTTTTTTTCTTCACACTGTAAAAAATGAACCTGATCCTGTTGGAAAGTCCGGAAGAGAATTAGGATTCAAATTAGGAGAAGACGATCACGAACTAATTTGCCAGATATTTCAGATGAAATAAATTAAGGGCATCAGATACGTTAACAGTGTCACGTCCATGTTAAAATCCATGTTCCACGTTCATAAACCCGTTCAAAGTTAATTAAGTATATACTTTATCGAAAGTATACCGTTTCTTTAGGCAAATGTTGCATTTATAAACGATTATCATTTTCAATAAAAATTTAAGTTCTATACATCAGATACGTTAAATTATAAAGACTGTCTCGTAAAATAATACCTTTGTTCAAGCATGCAAAACGCAAATTTGCGAAAATGTGAAAACACTGAACTATTCTACAAACGTTTCACAAACGAATGTATTAACCAATAAAAGTGTTATCCTTTAAAACAAAGTATGTTTAGTTGACAAAATAAAATACGGCAGTTCTATTGTTATGTAAGAATGGCGCATTTGTTATTGTTCACCCTTAATTTGGTTTACACTTTGTTTATTTCTTTTGTGAAGGTTCACATGTTGGAAATACGTCCATCGCAAGGTTCTTATACAACGAACATGGCTGCTTACTGCTTTTCACAACAGGCAGTCGTATTTAACGTTTCTGACGTATACATTTTGAGTGATACTACAGCACGTCGATTTTTGGAAAAATCGAGGTAGGTTTGGGTCCCCTGGTGTTTGAATCTTGAAACCAATACTTCATGCTATTCAATTATGACAAACACATTAATCAAATCATTTTTTGATTTTTTTACCATTTGTGACCACCTAATTAATGCATTTATCGTAGAACTAATGTGAAAGCAAGACACAAACACTTTCATTTCCCGGGATTTTGAACCGGGCTCTCTAGAAACATGATCAAACTCTGTACCAAGCTACACAATTTTGGCTTAAGATTTGCAAACAATTTTTAAACGCTATGTTAGTAATATCGTATTCTTCCAAATTATCATTAAACGCGTTATACGATACTTTTTTCCAAATGATCGTTGAAAAGCGTTCAACGCTTTAATATTTTACAAATATCGATTGATGCTTAAAATTCCGATTCATATATTTATAATTAATCGATATTTTAACAGACAGATAGACAGTTTATTCGGACTCATACAAATGTATATCGTCTTCATATTTATATCGTTCGATCACCGGATTTTTTTTTCTTTTAATAGTGCGTTGGTGTATGATGTTTTTATTCTTTGTTTATACGACACTGATCGCTAAAGTAAAATGAGAAATCATCAAGCAGCGCATTCCGCAAGACATTTAATTGTTAGTATAAATATTAAAGGTCTACAATTATTGTGATGTTTTGGCTCTTCAATGGGCTTCGTGACTTCAGTGGGCGCCTGAAGGCGTTTCAATTTGTTACCTTTCGGGAGCTTGCGGGTTCTAGCCTTATCCTGGACCTCCCGAGGTTTAAGTGGACCCAGCTCATAATTTATTTTATATTTATGTGAGAACTTGTAAGGTCTCGCTGCGCGCCTTTAATCGATGGTAGCTCATAGGTAACCGCCGCGTTGACTTTGGGGCAAATTATTCTTGTCGCTTATTTAAGAAATTGGGTTTAACAGATTCACGCATGCGCTGTGTGTGTAAATTTTTGTTTACATTCGATTCCGGCAGAATGAGTTGAACACAACTGTATTTTTGTTGTTATATGTCATAAGTTCGAGGTACTCAAACAATTATCAACTTATTAAAATGACCATCATGTTGAAGTAATGTTTAACACATGTGCACATTGTAAATTATTGTAATCATCATTGTCAGAGGCTTTGATTGTGAATTTTCGATAACTGATTAACTCAAAATATCACATTTATCATGTCCCCGAAATCTACATAGCAATTAAAGTTGCCAGCCATGTATAAACAAGTTATTTATCAAATAGAGTACTTATTAATATGTTTCACTATTTTCAACATTAATCGTCATTATATTTTATGTGTCAAAAATAATGAGGTTCGAAAGATGGTTCGTCCATGATGATTGCATTTCAAAATCAAATTTCAACTAAAATAATCCAAATTTATCCATATCCCATACATATTATTGGTCCTCTTCATAACATGTTCACATACATTGCAAAGTGAAGAAGACAACTGTAAATGCTACTCTAGTGGTACGATGCTGTCCGGTAATCTTGCGCAGTTAAGGGGCAATTGGTTTAAAAACATGTTCTTTTATAAATTGACAACATAATATCTAACTTTATTAT